>JAWWEP010000009.1:15120151-15138189 GCA_035582995.1 Sycophila quercilanae | reverse complement strand
GAAATTGAAGAGTGTGAAAGTAGTAGCAATTAAGCGTTTGCTTTTTTGTTTTTGTCGTCTCCGAACTAAAATAATCAAATCAGCGCGCGAAGCGCGCGTGTGAATTCTAGTAAGTAATGAAACGATAAAAAAATAGTCACGCGTATATGACACAGTAATAAAAAAAAAAAAACGTGTGGAAAAACACTACCTTTATAAACTCTACTTCAAATATTTACAAAACACTATTTCTGTTAATAACACTACTATTAAATAGTTAAATAGAATTAAAAAATTTTAAAAAGAAAATAATAAGATACACAATTAGTAGATACTAAAAAAAAAACAGCTGAGATGCTTTGTATGCAATAATAGCAGAAAATTTGCAAACACCGCATGCACTTTAATAATGAGCTTAGCTCGCTCGTGGGAGAAACGGTGCGCGTTTACATGCGACAAGCTCTGCAGGCTCGCAAATCAACACTCAAAGCAATATAAGGAACAACAATAGTAACAGAAAAAAAAAATAGTTGGATGAACGGTGAACAAAATAATGAGGAAAACCATCGAGTAATGAGAGGTTTTTCCGTTCCCATCGAAATGTTCGCAAAATATAATTAATCATGCACACGACGATATGGGAGTGAATCGAGGAATCACCGCGATCGGTGTCACTTTTTCCCGCGCCAACGCTTAAAAAAAAAAAGCGGAGCGCGCGTCGCCTTTAAAAGGTAAACGCACAGCTGTGCGAGAGAAAGCGCAGGTTGAGCAAACACGGCGTGTGGCCTGCGCGCCGACAAAAAAAAAGCCGTCTACGCACTCCCCCCAATAAAACGCAGATGTACCGTACACACAGAGTACCTCGATGAAAAAAAAAAGCTAATATTGATAAACTATTAATACCTTGAATTCTCTTTATCAGTTTTCTCTTTCTCTTTGTTATTTGGCATAGCCTTCGCGCAGTGACAACAGTTCTGCGATAATTCAAAAATTTCCTTTTGATTCCAGTGACTACGGCAAATATGTGCCTTTTAAGCGGAGTCATCGCATTCACTGATTGCAGCGCTGTTGAATCAAGAGGCGCGTATGTGCGGGCCGCAGAGTATATAAGTACCGGCGAGGCAAGTAAACAGAAATAAAAAAAAAAATCGCGGAGGGTGGGAAAAATGTGACAAAGCGCGCAGATATTGCGAACAGCGAAAATTCGCGTTCGTTGCAGCACCGCATAATTGCATATAGCAGTGCACCGATAACGGCAGGTCATAATTAAACGCCATTAGTCTCACGCAGCAGGAGGCAGCAACAGCGACAACAACAAGAAAAACTGGCTCTACGGGTGTTTGGCGCATACCGTCGAAATAATGTCGGTTAAGGGAGTAAAAAGATATATAAACAAGCGTCCTATAAAAATCTGGCAAAGTAAAAAGAATTAAACAAATAAATAACAAAGGTGTAATATAATGAGTACCATAATAATTACATGCTACAGGCACGGCGAAATCACCTAAGAATATAGGAGGCAAATAATTCAAAAATAAAAGACATATGTATACGGAAATGTATATGTACAAAGGTATTGGAGGGTATACTAACGAAAACAAAATAATAATTCTTTGTAAATAAAATACAGGAGGCACATTCGGTTTTATAAGTCGACCGTGTACTTACTTCGGGCATATCGAGAATCTGAGAGCGTATGCTTTGTATGGGATAAACGCCCATCGAGAGAGCGCGTGGTCCAGGACTGTGCGCACCCTATTTTACATCGACAACCATCACCATCATCGCAATCCGCCGTGTGATCATCGCCGTGTCATTTTATCCGGGCGAAATGCAGCGCAAACACAAAGACAACATACGGAGCTATGAATTTCAGGTGAACGTCGACCAGCTCTTTCTCCCTCCTGCCTTCCTCTAAGGTGCGCTCAGGCGCGCGCAGGAGAGAGAAACAAAGTGGGTACCATCGACAAATTAAACACACCGAAGCCACGAGTACTCTTATGTAAATAATATATGTTTATTGGTAAATTCTATAAAATTTCAAGTCAAAAGAAACGGTAAAAAACGAAGGAGGTAAAATAAAACGGAAGTAGAAATGAATTTTCTTCGCTGTTCTATAATAGCCAGCAGAGCGTAAAAAGAAGATTAACGAACTGAAATGTAAGTTATATTTTACATAACATCAACATATGCATAGTATATTATGTATAAGATTATATAAAACCCTTTATAATAATTATATTTTTGTATTCAACTCCAACAGACAGTTATAAAAGTTCCTGAAGAAGATATACTCAAAATCTTCCGTTAAAATTAAGTTACCTCGAATATTGGCTTTTTTCAATGAAGAGCATGAGTCGAAGCCCCGAAACACCGAAACTTTTATAACTTCCTCGAAGACATTGCCGTTATCATGACTAAAAAAAAAAGCAAAAGAAAGAAAAGGAGGCCCAATGTGCTGAACACATCGGGTCATTCTTTGCCTCAACAAGTTGTGTTTTTGCTTTGTGTAAAATCTATTTTCGTACTGACGCACAGGCTGTCTCCTCGTTTCGCGTTCGGCGCGCGATCGAAAATAAACGGCGCTCACCCCAGAACTGCCCCCTCTTCTTCCCGTGATCACGAGAAAAAATCCGGCCGCGACTATACGCGCCTTCACACATGCATACTTGCACTCGGGCATATAACTACAAAAAAAAAAACTCTCCTATGAGATCGCAAAACATAAAGTCTTGCCAAAAAGGTACAAAAAAAATAGTAAATTTCTAGATCGATATCTGCGGCTCCCTCACAAAAAAGGCATAACCAAATTTTTCACGTTTTTGAAAATTTGAGTTTTTTTTTTAGGTTTCTGTGTCTTATAGGTATTATCTGCAACTAAATTTGCTTTCATGACATTTTGCACGCATTTGGTATTTTATTGATAAACTTATAGTAAATTCTTACGGTGTTTAATAGAAAAATACCTTTTAAAGATTCGCAATTCTCGTTGTCTGAATTTTGAGAAATGTATACAGAAAAAAAAAGTTAAGTATACCCTTTTGCTGGGAAGCCACAGATACATAACGAGAACAAAGCGAGTCATAAAGAGCATCCATGCATCATGGTTACGTCCCAGTTGAGTTATGTCGTTCTCAGTCGCCGTGGGCTCGAGAAGTGAAATTACTTTGAGTAAGTAGGCACAATCGCTGTTAGTTTAGCAGACCATCAGCCCAGTCCGAAAATTTTCTAATCGGAGTATTAGGCATGCGACAAGCAGCATTGGTTATGTATATGACGAATCGCTTTTACAAATTAAAAGAAAAAAAAAGAGGATGTTATTTTGGTCAGCCGAGAAGTAGGGAGACGAGTAAGAAACTATGTGGGTTGAACACATGACACTGTCGTGAAAATTTCGCATATTTCAGCTTGATGATTGTTGCCCTGGAAGAGAGATGAGGATGAGAAGTTTAAAGAAGTCCATCGAGTCAACGATTCATGGATTACGACACATGTGCCTGAAATACATTTACGTGAGTTCGTTCATTTTTTTTTTAAGAGGCTTGGAAATAAAAATGAGACGCCAACAAACAGTTCAGTCGAAGCTGTCAAGATTGAAAATGGTAAACGTGGCGAGAGTCCGATATATTCTAGTTGTAAGGAATCCAGAATTCATCTCCGAATGTACAGAAGTACATTTGGTGGACACTTAAAATGTTTGTACGATTAAGAGAAATAGTGGCTGTAAGCTATAAATAGAGCCAAAACAAAAACGAATGATTTACAAACATAGAAATGTTTTTTTTTTCTTAATTCAAATCCAGTTGAATAATACCTGGATCAATTAGGAAAAAACTTTTATCAAAGTGGACGATGTTTCTTTCTGTTTTACTTTTCATATTTGAATGGAAGTCATTTTTTACATGATAAATAAATTTCGTATAGATATTTACAATATAAGCAATATTTATCAGCGTAAATTTGGGAAAAAGATTTGTAAAAATGTGCTACGAAAAAATTTCCTTTTTACACTTGAATATTTATATGTTTCGGTAATCATTATAACCCGATTAAACACGTGTAGGGTATTTCGATTAAAAAAGTTACGTAAAACTAATACTTAGGTGCAATGTAGAACTTAAGTCTTATTTTCTTGAAGGTCGTACAAAAGTGGAACAAACTTTTTCCCTAGAGAATGGACTTTACTTTTGAGATGTTTGATTAGGATTATATGATTAATGCACCCAAAAAATGAAAAACACTGCAAATTTTGATTATGAATATTAATACCACTCGTTGAAAAAATGAGAACAGCGGTTGCAAATGTGGCGCACATGGTAATAGCGATAAAAGCCGACGACGCTATACAGTGTCGTGATGAATGAGAGTAAATGTGAGTGTAACTCGAGTAATAGTTTTAGGGAGGAGAAAAAAAAGGTAGCACATGAAACGAACGGCAAATTGTCCAAAAAGATAATTATACGATACCCTGTCTTTGTACGTGTCTTCACATTCTTTCTGAAAACAAAGTGAATCATTGAAAAAATCTTGTGCAGTTTTCAGCTATTTAAAAAAAAATTAACTATTCTTTTTTTTTCTTTTTGTCTAAATAAAATATTTAAAAAACCTTGAATTCTTTTGCTAGATCGATTCACTATGTAAGAAAAATGAAAAAAGTTAATGACATTGCTCAAGGATCACATTAATATTTATGTGTTGTACAAATATTATATACTGAAATGGTTAAGCGACCATAGATCTTACACAAAAACCAAGTTTGTTATAATGACATTTTTGAGGTCATATTAACCCTGCACCACTGTTATTGTCTTATTGGAAAATAGAAAGTAGGATAGAGAAAAAGAAAAAGATATAAACAGAAATTGCTAGTTAAAACATTCGTATTTAAAAGAAATATGTATATATAAATAAACAATATTTACGTTTCTACGTTAGTAATATTTTTACTGTATATCACAATAAATAAAAAAAAATATACAATAATACTTAAGGCTAAAGTAAAATAAAATTTACACTCTTACTAAGAAAAATTTTTTTATTAATTCACTCACCTCTCTTATTGTGAGGGTATGCGACATCATCTGAATGTTCATTTGTGACTGACTTGTTGGTAAAGTGTCTGTCGAACGCGATTTTACCAACGATTTGGGTCCCGAAACAGCATTCCGGCTTTTTAAATTCATTTCAATGCTAATGAATACTCTTGATATGTAAGCCGAACTTAATCCGCGAATACCAAAAGCAGTTCGCAGAAATTTGGCTGGAGTCACCTAAAATTTTAATTTCAGATTACAAGTAAGAAAAGAGAAATGAAATATTTCTAGACAAGGCATATTGTAACAGACGAAAATTATACAGTTACCGGTATTTGTCTGCAAAATTTCGAAAGCGCTGCATCTATACCATTTTTTGTAATCTCAGCCATCCACTCTGAAGTTGGTGAAGACGAATGTTTATAGAATAATAAAATTATAGCCATAGCTACCCTATAGAAGACCTATTTAAAAAATGTACAAGTTAGTAATTTCAGCGCAGTGATAATTAGTGTAAAGCAAGATTGCCTTTAATTACTTACTTTAATGCCTTCATGCAAAAAACAGTCTATAACTCTGACTAGATGTTGAAAGGGGAGTAATTGTAGAATCCACCAGATCCAGTCCATGTAGATTCTTTCTGCTCTTGATACTGAACAGTGTCTGGCTAAATGTACTGCAGCAGATTTCTACAATAATATGAAAAAAGTTATTAAATTTCTTACATCTCACTTAAGAAGTATAAAAAAATAAATACCACGTGTTTTTTAGTTATTTGTTCCACTGTTTTCCAAGTTACTTCATAAAGGAGTTTTGTTTGTGTGATAAACATTTTTTTCTTTGATGCCACTAAACTTTGTACGCAGTGATAACATTGTTCCTCTAAAATTTATTTAAAAAGTTTTATTATTTCAAGTTATTATTGCAACTGTAATAGTTTTATCTACAATATTTAAACAAACCTGGCATAAAATGGAGAAGAAGAGCAGTTATAGGATAAAGTGATGGACTATAAGTTATGTCTGGACATGCATAGCCTAAGACTGAAACGATTCTATCTGCAACGCTTCTACCTTTGCGAGTCAAATTATATGATAAGCAGTGTGTACTATCAACAAATGGTGGCAACATGATTGATTGCTCAGGTAATTCTGGAAAAACATTGCAATATTAGATACTTTAAATTACATTAATTTTCACATTACTCACTTTTAGTTTATTTTTGTTACATTATATCATGCAACGTTTCATCAACTGAAATATTAATCACTAACCTGTGGTTCCTAAAACTTGGCTCACCATATCCCAGTAATAACCATCCATGGTGTTATTGCCCTTGGAGTGCTGGGCAATAAGCGCTGGCCATAGCTGGGTTCTGATACCATTGTTAAGTGGCCAGGCATTCTCCCTCAGGATGAGTTTCACCTCACGCATCCTATCCGCCTGCAGGAGTGTGTTAATCTCCTTGAAGGTCTTGAGGGTTTGCTTTTTGCTGGTCGGAGACTCAGGCTGGATAATGATGTTAGTGGTGTCGACGTGTGGTGGGAAGACATCGTCAATGTCAACATTGTTTTCCTCCTCGAGTACTGACAACATGTTCGATGGATTGTCCATAGAGCAGGGAGACTGCGTGACCAACATGGTAGCAGCACTACGGAGCTGGATTATCCATGCTCCAAGCTGGTGGCATTGTGAATAATTACAATTTATGTAATCTCTTTGGAAGTTTTAGCGTTCATCTGAAAAATAAAAATTGTGGTTACAACAGTGCTAAAACAAAAAAAATCTGTCTTACTTTATCTTTGAAAACAATTAACTATTTCGCCTATTTTGCAATAATATGTGCCACAGCTCTGGAGCACCAAGGTTGGTAGCATGAAGCGCGACTCACAATCTGATCAAATTAGTGCTCCGGAGATGAGACACTATCCTTGTCAGTAAGAAATGTGCCTAATGTCATTCACATTAATTCTAAAATCAAGCCAATTGTCCAGACATGATTATAATCACAGTGTATTTTTGGTTTTATTTTTAAAGAACACCTTTTATTTTAAAACATGGATCATTAACATGTCCCGATTTATCTTTTAATTATTCAAGTGATAATTAATTTAATTTCAAATAATTTAAAAACCTCAAGAACCTTATAATAAATTGAATAAAATATATTTACATACACAAACTTGTTTCATTCTATTTTTATTCATCTATATTATAGACAATTAAGTAATTGTGTTATATATTACCATTATGGTTCTTGTACTTGCAGGAATTCTGTTCAACTTAGCTTTATTGAAAATACTTGTGTCTGTTCCTTTGTTTAAATATCACAGAAACAAGTAATTTTTGTACAATTTTGTTAATTATCATTTATTACTAAAATAATATAATTTAAAATTAATTTTTTTATTTGATTTTAATGAAAAATATTTTTAGTAATTTGTAATTATTGTCTCTCAGAGAACAATGACAAAAATAATGACTTTAGCAAGGAGACATTGGCCTCAGCAATTTTCCTTCAAGGAAGGAGATAAGGTACACAATGTGGGCTATGAAAGGAATAAAAGAGTTATGATAAGAAAACTGTAAAGCACTATGGCTTTGATGTAGAAACAAATCATTAAGTAAAGATAAACTTTGTTTTTTCAGTGAGCAAGAATTATTAATTAATTACTAGATGTTTGATTGCAGACAAAAGTTCTGTAGTAAACAAATATTATATTCTAATCAAATATTGTTTGTTCTATCTATACATATTCATTCTAACGTTCTATACATTCATATTATTTAAAATAGGTGTATGGCTTTAAGACAAAGAAATTAAATTTCACAGTTAAAAACATTGTTAATAGCTAGAATTTATCCCACTGAATTTATCTCACTTGAAATTCTTAGTTTTCACATTTAATGCTCTTACTTTAGCACAGGATCTGGAAGATACTTTATGTGTGGTGTACTATATAAATATTATCACGTTAGTGTACCATTCAAACCACTTGAGGGTATAAATAACACCTTGCCGAAACTTAATGCAGAACAGCAGTTACTCAGTTGTAGTGTATCAGAAATTCATATTAACAGCTGCGAGCTCCCTTTAGCATATAAAACAGAGATCTGTCTTTTGCTTTTGGTCAGGCTTTTAAAACTATAACAGTATATTTTTGAATCTTCCGGAAAGCCAAACTATGAGCTAAGCTATAGACATAAGAGCAATCCTTCCACACGACCCCTAAGTCATCAGATGTTTTAATGGCAAGTTTCCAAATCACATGATATGTGTACTGCAATATTGTTCATGCAATTCTGATTACACCTCCGCTGTTCAATTATTTTGAAAAATCTTCTACATAACTTTTTAAATGTAAAATTATATTTTTCCACTTTTTTAGAAAATATAATGTTACAATTAACTATTCAAAATAATTATTTTATTATGTGTACATGTACTGTGTCTAGTTTAAAATTAGTTTTTTCATCGCAATTAACTAAGGCTTGGATATTAAAAAAAATTGATAATCTTCTTTTAATCACTGATAAAAAAGTTGCGGAAGTTTTTGCTTAGAAAATTACTCAAAAATATTTAATAAAAAAAATACTTGCGCAGAAAACAACTCGTTGATTGCTCTTCAAAGTAAATCATCAATTTTTGATGGCTATCAGTTAAAATTCAAGAGCAATATCATTAAGCAAAACAATTGTAATTGATAATTAAATGACATATCTCCAATTTCCAGTAGATCTTTGAAAATAACGATACTCAATCAAGCACAAAAATACCCTTATAACAAAGGGCAACTGCCTTTCTATTTCTGAACGTAAAGCTTTACAGTGCTATTCTTACATTATGCAAAAAGAGAGCGACAGAGCTCTAGGACAAGTAGGTAGATAAATTGAAAAAAAAAAAGAAAAAAAAAAAGAATAAGAAAAAAATCAGAAGCGAACGTTAACGTAAAGACTCAAAATCATAAATAAACCAGATTTCCACTTACATCATTGAGCAAAAGGTGCTAATTTAGATCGATTCGTCTATAAACAAAACTACCCGTGCACGTATGACGTGCGCTCGAACTCGCGGGCAATCTCCGATCGATCGAGCCGAGCCTACGAGTGGCCGCGTGCTCCACACTCGCTTATATCCGTCCATCTGCAGGCGAAAGCATCCGCGCGGGAGAGCAATCTTCGACTTCCGAGCGCACCACCTTCAACATCCCTTCGCGTGAAAAAGTTAGCCTTGTCGATTACGTGCTTCCCCAAAGGGGCGGGACTAACTCCCGAGCGATTGGCTCAGGCAGCGTTGTCAGGTGATGGTTTCCCTAAGCCGAAGGGCGTAGTCGCGAAAAAAAAGGGTCGAAGCGAGAATGCGTCTTGGATACTAGAAACCCTGCGGCCTTGGCGAGGGCTCGGAGGGGAGCGGGGGAGCTGAGAGCGCTCGGGGGCCAAGCAGATCGATATCGAGGTGACAGTCGAAATTTTTGCTCTGCCTATATACCGCACCACCTGCCACCCGCGCACACTTACCCCGAGCGCCGCAGGGATGATTCCCCCGGGGGGTGGGGAGCTTCGAAAAATATCTCGAGAGTGACCCACCCCTTGTCACCTTTAAATCTCGCTGCCCTCGAATGCACCTTTCTCCGTCGGAATACGGAGTTTTTTCGCGAGATATTTTCCGTGAGCTGCGATTCGCGCGATTCTTTTATATCCTATTAGGTAAATTTTTTTATTTTTTTACAGAGCGCTGCCCGCGATCTTGCGTCGAGCGTAAACAAAAGCGGGAATCGCGTGTATAATAGGATACAGTGCGAGCGGCGCCGAATCATGATTTTCACGCGGCCCGACTTCTTAACCTGATTATTGATTATCAAGTTAAAAACCTTTTTCCTCACGTACACAAAACACTAACCTAAATTGGCGGCCACAGAGCAGGGGCCTTAGGTAGGCGCTTAGTACACTTGTACGGCTTAAATTTGCTATCGCTATCAGAGGATACAAAGGAGACAACTGTAATTTGTCGCAATAGTTTTTGCCCGTTACGAAATGTCTCTTTTTCCATCTTTTACGGCGCGAAAAAAGGCGAGCGGGCGACAGCGATGTTTTTCACTCGCGTCCCACGCGATTATAAAAAAAAAAAGACCGCGACTAGATTATGCTTTAAAAAGAAAATAAAAAACTTCAAAAAAAAGCCAATTGCTCCGACACGGTTCGTTCATCTCTTCTGGGGGGGTTAAAAACTGTCAGTGATACGCCGCGATATGCATCGCCTCCTCGGCTAAAACTCACCGTCGCGACCGCAGAAAATAACAATCGCGACTGGAGCTTTTAAAACGCAGCTATAAATCTTGAGAAGAATCGAAAAAGATCGACGTGTAGAAGTCGCGGAAGAGGTGATTCAAGCGCACATACACAACAGGTTTAATATAAACACTCACTGCGAGTGGTACGGGTGATGTCCCGTGATCGAGGAGAGCCGGAGGGGACTTCGTGCGGGCATCGCCGTGATGCTCCGCGAGTGCGTGCGATCGGCGCCGTCGTCGTCGGTGTACTCTCGTCCTCCGGCCGAGCCTCCGAAGGGGGAGCTTGGCGGCGACGGGAGTCGCGCGATCTCCAGGCGGCGGCTGTGCCTCGGCGGATACACAAAAAAAGGTCGTCCCCGCGCGCGCAAAAAAAAAGGCAGAAGCGGCGCAAAAGGGAGGGGCGAGGACTGCTGAAAAGTCGTCGCTCCCCCGACGTCGGGTAAAAAGGTGTATAGGATACACCGCGCGAGCACTTAACGCGTTTCGGCACTTCCACCCACGGCGCGGGCGCGTTAACGTGTGCGCGCGCGCTCGCGCTCTAGGTAGGCTCGTCTCTCTCGCTCCGCATTACACCGCTCGGTATAATACGGGCTCCCGTGTGTGCCCAGCGGACTTGCGAACGCGCGCAAGCGCCGGACAGAGACGGAGAGGGATCGGTCGGCGGAAATCTTTATAGGAAGTCGAAAATAGAGAGAAAGAGGAACGGCGCGGGAGGAGAGGGGGAGGGCTACGAAAACACTCGCGCGGGCGGATACGCGCGCACACGCACACCTATAGAGGGAAAATTGTGGGAGGGCGGCGAGAGAGAGCGAGAGATATGTCGAAGGCGTGGACGTCGACGTCCGTCCGAGGCTCGCTCGCTCTCCCTCTCTCTCTCTCTTCCTCTCTCTCTCCTTCTGAGCGCTCTGCTTTATTGGCCGCGGAGAGTCGCGGCGTCGCGCGATCACCTGCGGTCTGCGAGCACTACACAGCGAGTCCTCGTCGCCGCGAGGCGCGACGACCTGTCGTGCACTCCCACACGCTCTCGGCCGCCACCCCGCCGAGCGCCTCTCTCTCTCTCTCTCTCTCTCTCTTTTGATTACCTTTCGCCGCGAATCCGCGATCCGTGGCTTCCGTGCGCGCGTACAAGCGCGCTGGGGCTGTCGTCGCTGGGGTCCCGCCGTCGCTGCAGAGAGGCGAGGAGCTCTTGTCGCGCCGTGCACGCGCACACACGGCTCTGGACGCCCCTCGGCTTCAGGCTCCTCCGCTGGGGGAGACGAGAGATGTAAACACACGACGCGCGCACTCTTTTTCTCTCTCGCACTCGCGCACCACTGCCGCGCCAATGCAGCTGCGGGAGATCTTGTTTCTTCTCTCTCTTACACCGTTTCCCTCGATTTCTCGCTTTCTGCGGCCGCTCTTTTTTCCCTTCCTTGGCGCAAACTGCCGCGGCGCGCGCGCCTCCACTCTAACTTCCTTTCCTCCCCCCCCCCTTCCCCTGCGATTCTCGCCTTGCTGTGCGTATATAGGTATATGGCTGCCGAGGTGGGGGGAGAGAAGCGACCAGCTGCGCCGATTCCCGTAGATGAACGATAGGTACCTATATAAGACCCTATATGGCTGCTTCGGCAGAAACTCACGCTTCGGCGCGCGAGTCAAGTTGCTTTGTGGTTTATCGGCAGTTGCTTTATATTTTAGGAGTGACATTGTGTAGGTTGCGATTAAATTTTTCAATCTTTCGCTTCGGAGGCTGTTTGATGGAAAATCGCAATAATTTATTTAGTAAATTGTTGTAAAGTGTCTGAATAATGGGCCACTATCTGGGTGATGCTTAAGCTGTTGGTAGGAGCGATAAGCTATAGAGTTTTTATTTAGAAGTCTGCGCACACTGCCTGAGCGGGCTATTCAAAAGAGTCAACAATTTGTTTTTATTTTAAATGCAGTAAATAATAGTTTTAACGAGATAAACGGAAATATCGATTTGCGAAACACTTGTATTTATTTTATATTGAAAAGAAAACATTTCGAATATTTTAGGTATCCTTGACGAATTTTGCATTTTAAGTTTGATAAAAGCATCAACTGTTATAGAAAATATGTAATGGTTTGATAAATTAATTACTGCATTACTGCACAAAACTACTGTAATTAAATATACATATTTCTATAAAAATAAAAGATTGTAATAAGAACAATTTTTCAGTATTCTTATATTTCGCGCTTTAAAGGCGCGAAATACAAAAATCAAAATTATAGTTAAGTTACTCCTTAATTTTAAATATTAATGTTGTGAATACAAATCTTAAAATAAAAAAC
This sequence comes from Sycophila quercilanae, assembly GCA_035582995.1. Classification (NCBI taxonomy): domain Eukaryota; kingdom Metazoa; phylum Arthropoda; class Insecta; order Hymenoptera; family Eurytomidae; genus Sycophila; species Sycophila quercilanae. The sequence continues at coordinate 15,125,591 of JAWWEP010000009.1, read as the reverse complement.
TTTTATAAATCTGACCCTGCATCTACTGACAGGTGGCGGACTCTGCCGCCTACTAAAGTACTCAGAATCTCTTTACAACTTTACAAGTCTAAAAACCTGTTAATCAACTGTTGATAAAAATGTTTTAAAAGTTAATAAATTTTTATGCGAAAAAGTTAGCTTTAGATTAAATTTCTATATACTAAACTTGTAAACACATTTGATGAGAACTTATCAATAAGATTAGTATTTTTATGAATAATACTTTGATTATCGAAAGAAGATAATTGGTTGTAAACAATTAATGATTTTTATGTTTATACATTTTTGATTAATTAGCAATTAATTATATCGATCTGCATTCAACAAACTCTTCTACGTTTTAAATTTTTTGAAAACAATTACTTGCAAATTTATTCATTTTATTAAATATTTGAACTACTTAATGACGTAATGATTATAGAGTATCGTGACTTAAAGTTTGCAGATTGAATGTAGTAACATTTCTAAATTTTATTTACAATAGTGATAGTGTATAATAAACAAGTAATTTACGCAGGTTAAGTTAAATGTTAAATAGAAGTAATAAATTAACTATGATTTAATTCAGCATGACTATCATTAAGCACGACGCTGAATATTACAGACAAAGAAAGCCTAAACCCAATCTCGGCCCACTTGACAATTTCAAAAGATTTGTTTGGGATCCTGAAAGAAGGGCCCTGTTAGATAGAACTGCCGAAGAATGGGGTAAGTTTTTACAATTTCTCGAACTAACTTAAATTTCTTCATGCTATGAATTAATACAGTTCAAAAAATTTTAAGTATATTCCATTTTTTAAATGTATTTCATTTATTTACATAGATATTATTGAGGGAATCCACCACTTTTAAAAAGCGGATAAAAAGAAACTTCTAAAAAAATAATATTAAACTTCTAAAAAATAATTAATACTATTTAACAATAATGGTATATGAATATACACGATAAATGTTTTTTGATAAAATAAGCTGAGGAAGAAGTCTCTAAGCCCATTTTATTTCTAAATTTTGGCTTTGGTGGAACCTTATACAACCCCAACGTATGCACAGATTTCAGTGGGACCTGGCCTCAATTGTTGGTAATTAATGTTATTTTGGCTTAAGGAGTTGTAGAAATTAAAATTATTTATTTAAACATCTAAAATAGATTATTTAAATTTATTTATTTTGATGAATTTTATTTTATTTATACTTAAGATTACTTAAATTTATTTATTTTGATGAATTTTATTTTATTTTATTTATGCTTTATTCTTTTTGAATTGCTTTCACTATAATTTTGCTTTGTATAATTTTTCAGGCATGAATAAAAAAACATTAATGACCAACAATTTAAGCTCGTTATACCGAAATCTGTGTACATTCGGTTGGGGCTGCAGGTGCATGAAAGCCAACATTTGAAAAGTAACATTATTTGAAATAAAATTGGTTTACAGACTTCTTCCTCGGTTTATTTTATTATAAATTGTATAATATACTTATACATTATTATTCTTAAATAATACTAAATATTCTACTTTTTTGGGCTTTTCATGACTTAAGAACGTTTTCAGGCAACGTAACTCTGTTTTACTTATGCTTTTACGGAGTGCTCTTTTCCTTTACTGCACTGCAAATTTGGCTGACTTATAGCTACGTATTGGCTTACGGCGAGCCAATTTTAACGTACAATAAAACCCAGTCAAAGGCTTGGCTACATCCGCACCGAAGAATGCTTATCCGTAGAGCAGCTATAGATCTTCATGGACCAGGTGTGCATTAAAATTTATTTAACTATTTACCAACTTATCAATCGTATGGTACAAGTGTCTGGTTAATCCTTTGGGCCCGATTCGTTGATCTCACTATGTGAAATGCACAAAACAAGGAATCGTGTTGAAGCCGGACCTGATACCGAGCGTGCACCCGAATCTAATATTGATCGACCAGACCAATGAGTCTAGTCGAGCAAAATACGTGAGCGCAATTTCGCAAGTCCTGGCAGGTAATAGTAGAGTACGCTGAGCGATTTTGTTAAATTTTGTTAAAATATACAAAATTCAGAAGCGCATCTGTCGTTTCAGAGTACAGGGTAGACTACAGGGACTACGACGCCACGTGTACAACGAATTTGCCGCGGGACCCCGACTCGCCGAAGTCGTGCTTCTTCGACGTACAAAGCTTGGGTCAGTGTTCGCAGGAGCCTTATGGGTTCACCTCGCAGCCTCAACCCTGTTTGTACCTTAAGTTTAATAAAGTAATACTTCGTTGAGTGAAGATTAGAGATATGCTACTTTTGCGGATATTAAGTTAAATAATTATTTTTCAGAGATTCGGGTGGCAACCACTTTATTACAGTCAAGCGAGTCCAATGCCGGACTTCATGCCGAAGTGGCTAGAAAAAGTTGTACAGACTTCCGACAAAGTAAACTTATTTTTTATTGACGAAGCTGCTTTATAATGCTTAACGTTTTACCTTTATATCGGTTAAAAGATACTACAGTTTTCTGTTCAAATTTTATTGACAATCAATATTTAATGTTTTTTTTTTTTATTCTATAATTATTAGTGTTGACGAAAGTAAAACGATAATTTATTGTCTCGATTTTTTGCCCAATTTCGTGCATTGAGTGACGGACATGACACATTCGTGCGACATGTATAAAGTATACTTTGCACTAGAGCTCGTAAAAAGTGCGACTTATCCTGATAGTCGTTATTATTGTATAAGCAATTACAATATTAAAAAATTTCAATATAATAAATTATTACTTATATATCGTTTATAAATATATAAAATGTTCTAAATTAAAAATATTTCGTATAATACAAAGATAGAAAGACAATGAGAAAGTGTGAAAATCCATTTTGCTAAAAAAGCAGTATATTTTTTATTATAGAATAGCATGATTTTTTGAATTCATTATTTCACATTATAAGACATTGTATGAAGGGTTACAAGTTCAACCGCATATATGTAGATAAAATTATTTCTGAATGTTTCATTAAATAGAAATAGGTTTCTAAATTCGTTTTAAAAATAATTACAATTCTGGTTATTATCGTTGTAAACGAGACTTTTACAATTAAAAGAATATCACAAAAATAATTTTTACAACGAATGTCTATCGATTTTATCGTTAAGAGTACTACGTTCACTTCCCCATCACTTGACATTATATTAATTATGATGAATGAAATAATGACCCCACATGATTCACAAGTGAAAATATATACAATCAATCTCTGTAAAAAAGAAAATGTCATTCAAATATTAAAATTCACTTGCAACTTGTGCGTTGAGGCTGTATACCGTCTTCGCGCTGAATGTTCTGCACGATTTACGCAGCAAAATTTAGTATAGTAATTTTTTTATTTTATATAAGTTTGTTTTTGCTTTAATAAATACTATAGTAATTTTTAATGTAGCCCTTTTCTCCGTGGACTTGCTTAATGTAAAAGTGAAAAAAGGCAATTCAAACTTAAAACTATTCCAATTTTTTTAAATAGACTGATTTCTCACATGAATGGACTCATTTTTCATTATTTCATCTTAAGAAAAATAACTATTAAAACTAACTGTATATTCTGGATAACACCTTATATTCTGCTTTCGCTAAAAAAACCACCTTGCAAAAATGGTGAAACTGATATCATCATAATAGTAGCCTATGGCTAGTAACCGTCCGATCACCGTACAGCATCAAATTATGACTGGTCGAATTTCGTTCGATACGATCGCTTAATAGAAATTCATGCCGACAATTACCATCTCACGTCAGGTTCGTCGGCACCTGTCCCCACGCACTTGCTCTATTAATGGTAGAGTAAATCAAAATGTTATAATAGAGACATAATAAGTTATAAAAAATAGAAAAACATTCTTTAATTTTTAATATATTTATAGAAAAGGAAATATATTTATGTAGTGTAAAAATAAAGAAAAATATAAATTTTCAGCTTATTTCTATAGATTTATGCTTTAAAAAATAACATGAAAAACTTTATAGAGACTTTTCCATTTAAATTTGAAAATGTCATTTTGCGATTTCTTTAAATCTTCTTTTTTACTTTACTCCACCCTTAAGCATCGATTTCGCCTGCAACGCAAGTCATTGCTAATCCCACCTCGTAAACTCCTTTGACCCCCAGTACCACGTGTGGCTTTCCTGCGATGGCGTGAGCAAACAGGACAACAGGCTATTGGGCGAGATCGAGTACCTACCGACTCCTGGCTTTCCTGTACAATTTTTCCCGTTTGCCGGACAGCCCGACTATCTGTCGCCGATCGTCGCCCTTCGCTTCAAAAATTTGACAGGTTGTATTTACTTAGAGCTTTTATTCATTTCAGCTTTTGTGTGCTTGGTCTTCTTTCCCGGTATTGGGGTTGTCACTTTGCCATCATGGAAGTGAAATAAAGGGCTAATCAAATAAACTAATTTTATTCTTTTTCTATTATTAGAATAAAAAAAAATTTTTTATCGATTGGGCATTGGGATGTATTGTGGAGGTACAATATAATTTTTTTTAATTATGTGCTAATCTTCAAATGCTGTCTGTTTTCTGAGTTGTTGTACTAAGAAAAAAGTTCAGTATAGTAGTCATAAATAACCCATACTTGTTTTAACTAATATTCACTTATGTTTCGACCAAAATTTACTTGTTTTTATCTAAATATTAGTTGAAACAATTAAATATCAGTTGAAGCAACTAATCTTTAGTTGTGATTACTGACCTTTTTTTCAGTGCATCAAATCAAAATGTTATAATACTAGTTTTAAAGGGTTTGAAAGAAAAGGCGGATGATTGCTGTAGGCGTGCCAAGGTCTACGGGGACTTTGGTTAATGATTTAATTGCTTTATGCATGCGTGTTTTGAAGGGTATACTTTTGAGCGTTAGTGAGGGGGCGGACTTTTGGAACGGGATCACATCTGGCTTTTATTGAATTAGTTAAATATAAGAGAATAGTTTTTGTAGGATCGAGAACAAAAAATTTTTAGTTTCTTTTACAACTGCGTTTTGCTTATTGAGGTAGCTGCCAAACGGTGACTCCTCACTCCTTTTTTAAAACGTTTTTTACATTTATTTTTACTTCAGCTACAATAGCGACGTAAATGCAAAAAATTGTTTTTTGCCTTTTCCAATTTATTAAAAAAGAATGGAGAACACACATTTTATTGGAAAATTGTACCTTTTTGTACGATGACGATGTTCAAACACAATTGATATTTTATACTTTTTGATTTTATGATGATCAAACCGATGATTTTTTAAATAAAATTCTGATGTAAACCTTTAAGTTTATAAATAAATTTATAAAATTTTTATTTATAACGATCGTATCATAAGTGTTGAATAAAACGCTTAGTTATAGTTTAAATATCCTATAGCGTAGTTTAAGTTTTTCTTTTTATATAGCGCACCGAGCTTAGGTCCCAG
>JAWWEP010000009.1:15080231-15116379 GCA_035582995.1 Sycophila quercilanae | reverse complement strand
TCTAGAAACTGTTACTAAAAAAATAATAATAGGTACCATAATTCTGGTAAAATGAACTATATTCCGGTTTACTAGGGTGTATAGTTAAATTTACTTTTGACTTTTTTCTCAGTGTGAGAGAAAAATTTACATCAATAATACTTGTTAAATATTTCTTTAAAACTAAATGAATTTATTTATTTCTAAATAAATTTAGTAGTTTCAAAAAAATAATTACTTCATTCAAAGAAATATTTAACAAGTACTATTGAATATTTACTTAAAAATATTTACTTAAAAATACTAAATTATTTTAGTGCAATTATATACTTGACTCGACTAATCATTGATGCGAAAAATTTGAGATTCCACAGAAAGGATTTAAATAAAAGACAGCTTTTACGAGAAAAACGTATACGCACTCCGCCAGCGATTCTCCAGCCGACCGGTAAAAAAAAAGATGAGACGCTTATAATAGAAGCACATCGACGAAGTCGCGAGACTCGGAAGCCCTTGGATCGACGGCAGGCACGTGCTGTCCGAGCGATGGCAAAAGAGCCGAGCGATTGTCGCGTACTGACCTTAGCCTCCAATTCATTTACGCGGGGCGCTTCGCCGTTGCCGCTGCTCTGCGGTGCCAGAGCCGCCGCTGTTACCGTCTCCCGGACGTTGCGTCGTCGCGGCAAGGCCGCGCCGCCACCGCACCGATTCACTTTGCGCCCGGACACGGCGATTTTGCGGAATTTAATGGCAGCGCGCAGCTCGCCCTCAGCCGACGCTGCCGCTCCTTCCACGTTCGCTTCCTCGCGGTCCGATCGCGATCTCACGCCCGTGCGTGAATCACCGCTGCTCCAATAATTCGATGCACTCCGATGGACTGAGGAGAGTTTCTAACTCACTTCTAAATTTTAGATGGTTCTTTGCAGGGAAAATTGGTCATTTTGAATGATTAAGTTCTGTATTGCCTAATCAGAGAAAAATTCTCTGTACTAAACATTTCAATAGTACTTTTTAGTTTTTATTATGTATTTAATGGGGCAACCCGTAAATAAATAAATAAATAAATAAATAAATAAATAAAATAGTCAATTTGAATGTCCTTATCGTCTGATATTATTGGAATTATTATAGTACAGTTTCTTATGCGATTTATTATAGTTTCTTTTTTTATTATAATTGTAACCGTTTTTGCTAGAACACTTGTAAATTTTAAGAAACTATTGGAACTTTTTTTTTAATTATGTTCAATAAGTCTGTGAGGACATTAAAATTGACTATTAGAATCTTTAGTAGAGAACTTTTCTGCAAATAAAAAAAAAATCTGTTTTGTTATCTAAAAACGAATTTATGTAAAACTACTAGAATCAGTGAAATTTTAGTTTATTAGTCGTTCTAGAGGAGATAATTATACCAATGTAATTTTATTTGTTCGCCAAATATCGAATTTAATTTTGCTCAGTAATTATGCAACATACATTAATTATGCATCGGTGTAATTTACACAAAAGAAATTATTAATTGTTCAAACTCATAATCTGAAACAACTACCGCATGTACCATTATGAAGGTATTTGCACATAATTCGCGGAAAAATTACTGTGTAGTTAGTGGTCTTAGCATCGAGTGATCTGTTTAATAAGATTTGTTACACAGCAGCGTCAGAATTAACAAGAAAAATCGAAATTTTTATCACAATTGTGGATAACTTTTATGAAACGGGTCACTTGATTCCATATAAGATTGTCAATTACATCGCAAATGTTGAAAAAAAGTGAGGAGAGTTTTTAGCAAAACTTCTTTAGCAAAACTCATTCAAAGCTATATTTTTGGATGTTGGATCGTGAAAAATATCTTCTAATAAATTAATACGATTTTATTATCAAATGCAATAACTATAAAAGAGCCTGCGCTAGAATGAAAAATTTATCCAAATTGACTTGATACGTTTGCTCACTTTCGCGCACCTATTCTTCCTTGAGCTTTTTATCGAGCTACTTCCGGTCAATTTGTATGAGACTTAAGTAATTTAATGAAAACCGGGTCTAACCGGGTAAAATTCGAATCGTTCCGTTCCGCTTGTCTGGACGCTGTTTTGCCTCTTTTCCTTTTGAACTTTTATGACACTCTGTGCAGATTGCCTCACTGCCATTTAGAAAATTCAAAAACTCGCGTGATTTCCGTTTTAATTACACCATTTTGCAGATGCAATTAGATGTTACACTTGAATTACCTTTACAGTTGAATGTGAGTGAATCATTTTTCGGAGAATTGAACATTTTAAAATTAACTAAATAATTTAAAATAAATGTCAAAGATAATTTAAAGTTTATGTTAAGAAAATATTCCTATCAAGTTTTTTGATATGAATATTTTCTTAACATAAACTTTAAATTATCTTTGACATTTATTTTAAATAAATTTTAAATAAAGTTCTTTTTTATTTATTCAATTTATATCAGTTGTTATTAAAATTGTAATTATCAAATTTATTATTTTTAGAGATAAATATAGTGCTTAAAAAAGTGCATAGAAAAATTTAAATGCTATGCAGATGCTGATATGCTTTATTTTTTCTTATTCCAATTTTATTTGTAATTATCAGCGAACTTTTACGACCGACAGCTACAGATTTTTTTCCAGATCATACCAGATTCTATCGTTGTGAATTAAATTTTTTACGAGATACTTTATACTAGGTAATTAAAGTATAAAGAATACAATTAAAAATTTAATATATAAATAACTTTAAAAATTAACTTGAAAGAAAAACTGTACGCAAAAAAATATTTATCTAGTAATAATTAAATTGTTTAATGCATTACCTATAGAATTAAAATTTTTAAATGATAAAAAAGTTTATTACTGTTGCATAGTAAAAAACAAACTTCTACTATTGTACTTTTAGTATAGTTATAAGTAGTAATTGTAAGTTTCTTTTAAATACCAGATACTCTGCAATTTTTCCAGTTTAATAAATTCAAATTCAATTTTAAAAATAATTCTTTCGTTTACATTATAGATCATACGAGTAAGTAATAACGATTTCCTATTCTTTTCTCATTTCAGTCATGCTTCGTAAAAAACAATGCAATGAAAATGAATCAGTGATTTTCAGAGAAAACTACTAAATTATTGATGCAGCGTCATAAAAATCTGAAAGGGATACAGCTGACAGCTGATAAATATAAGTTCCTCGTAGCGCATTAACAATAATATCTTCGTCGATTAATTGAGTGATTTCAATTCCAGCTCCGATTTTCAAGTTCAAATCGCTTATCTGCCGCGAAACCAAAGCTCCATTCTTTCGCATTAACAGCAAAAGATGCAACGCACCCTCGACGTCACCCTCTCTTTACATCGAACAAGTCGATCGAGTCGTCGAGCGGGGTTCCACCCTACGATTCGGCAAGTTTAGATCAACCCTCGAGTCGCGCCGCTGTTCTTTCCCCCGCTCATTGCGATATCTCTCCCTCCGGTCAGCCGAACCGGCACTCCTATTCCGTGGTCATTGCGTCCGCACCTGCCATAGCAACCCTTAGAGGTATTACGCGTAAAAAGGAATAGGCCGCATAACAAAAGAAAATACATATCTGTATATATGAGGAAGAAGCGCTATATGTTATATAAACAAAGTTTATAGTATTTTCACTACACCCGCGTCGAAACTACCATTATTCCCTCTCTGCATCGTACGGAGAATGTAGCCATTTCGACATACGGTTGCAGTGAAAAATAGTATACACTATACATGAGAAGTAAAAAAGAATGCCTCAGATCGCACGTTTGACAATTTACGTGCGATCTGAGACAATTCTTTATATTTTACCTCCCTTGTTGTGTAATATACTATTTCGGTAAGCAGTGCGCAAAGACTGATTTTGCACGCTTCCTTAAAATCGGCAGCGTATAAAACCGTGCATTCCACATGTTGCATAAAAAGAAAAGAACAGTCCGGTATAGAAGTACGAAAAAGTGATTGAAATTCGCTTCACTTGTGCATACGTCGCACTTGCATATATTTGTCGGGTTACGAGAATAAGGACCTATCTGGGGAGAGCGCTGGATAAGGTACTTATTTCAGGTGACGCTTTTAAACTTTCAATTTTAAGTTGGCAATAACAAAATCTCTTAAATAATAACAAATTTCTTTAATAACAATATTTAGTTAAATAACGCGATTATAAACAAAAATTAAATTTAAAATTAGTTTATTAGGTTATCAGTATACTGCAAACTTATAAACTTGAAAGTTTAAAAGACGATATATAGAAACGTATTATTTCTTGCGTTCTGAGGCCTATTCTTTTCTATGAATAATGCCTACCCTTTAGCAGTGGCGCACAGGGACCGTCAGCTACTATAATGGACAGAGCACACACACCACCGATCGGCGTGTACGCGCACCGAACTCGAGGGTTCTCCCGCCGCGGTGTGTCATTGACACGCGCGAGATCGCACGAGAGCCTCTGGAAAATAAAAGGGAGCAATTGGGGACTGCGTCGTAATCGCAGAAGCCCTCAAGAATTTTTTCTTCCGATCGAGGAGGGGAGGGGGAATAAAGATCCTTCCCTACTGAAGAAAAATCTCCCTTTCGCGAGACAAAGCGGGATCGCGGAGCGTTCTCCAGGAGAAGGCTGGAAGGGGGAAGGGTGTGCGTGTGTGCGGTACAATCCAGGCTATAGTCGGTGTGGCCGTAAGGCTCGCCGAGAGTCGGAGAACCATGATGGGGTGCTTCGGTGGGAGTACCACGTGACGATCCGCCGGTATGTGATGCCGGGCCTTACGTAAACGCTATAAGTGGATGGGTTGCTTTAGCACTGTTTCAATTGCCGTAGCACCCACCTATAGGGAGGTGGTAACGAATCTTTGCGTACACTGAGAGAATTTTCTTGTAAAAATTACGATGATTTTCCCGTAAAAATTACGTGTAAAAATCGTGGGACGGTTGGCAATGCTATAAATTTTTACGGGAAAATCACCGTAATTTTTACCTGAATCTTGGACGGTTGGTCAAGCTTTACAAGTTTTACAAGAAAAACCCTGTAAAAATTACGAAGACTAGGCTCTCACGTAAAAATTACAGAGCTTCACGTAATAATTACAAACAGACTTTTACGTAAAAATTACAAAGCTCGGCCAATCATTCAAGATTCAGGTAAAAAATTACGGTGATTTTCCCGTAAAAATTTACAGTATTTTCAACCGTCCCACGATTACATTTTTTTATGTAATTTTTCCGGGGAAATTAACGTACTTTTTATAAGAAAATTCTCTCAGCGTACTCTCCTTTGAAGCGGAACTAAATTTCTACTACGAAAATACGTATACCGATTTGAGTAGCGTAGGCCCTGTGGAAAGTAAGTTACTGCAGAAATGGATTACATGATTTGATATAAATTGGTATTTTATATCGATTTCTATTGCTCTTAATAATTGTATATATACGTATCAATTTCTAAAAAGGAGAGTACTACTCATTACTAGTCTATAATATACGCAGAGAATACAAATAGCATCGAGTAGTGGGAAACGCGTGATTCGAGCGAGGCCGGTAATGATATTCTTCGAGAATTGATAATTTGCTGTTTCCTGACTAGTAAACTGTATTTTGGAATTAATTATTTTTAAGAAGAAATATGTACTACTTCGGCATTTTAATGACTTCAGAATTACGTCCATAATTATTCCCAAAAAATTTATATTGCTTATGGATAACGATCTGTAGCATGACTAACAATCGAATGAAATGTTTTTTTTTTTTTTTTAAACCGGTTCTATTTCATAATAGTTATAAATATCTGCATCAACTATACATATACAGTTGAAATATTAATTTGTTCTCCCAATATTGATTAAAAAGGCAAAAATGCAATATAAAGCCCAACAATATTTATCGCATTTATATACAAAGTTAGCGAAACGAAGGCAACTTTCCATCGCGCACACGGAAAGTAATAATAAAAAGCTTGAGTGTGGCCAATCTCCTTATTACTTATTCACGTTTCTTTTAACTTTTATTAACGTTTCTTTATTAACAGCCCATTCATTTTGAAAGGTCGTCACCGGCTAGTTTAAACGCATCGTTAATTCTTCTCGCAATATCAATTGGGCGCACAAACAACTTTTGCACGCGGGCATCAACAATGGAAGGGCGTTCGAGGCTGCTCTCGGCATTCCCCATGGAAAATGCCGAAAGCCGGCAGCAGCTCCTCGGCAACCGCGACGCTCTTTTATATATAAGTAATAAAGCCCCGGCGTCCACCGACAGCCCTGCACCTCGTCCGTTATACACGCGCTCTCCAGTACCCGCGGCACGCATACTCACTCCTGTCCAAGTATCCACACGAGGTGGGCGCAGGGAGAGCCGTCGGTGGTGGGGAATCGCCTCCCCCTCTCCTGTCTCTCCCGCCGCGCACACTACAGTCCCACCACGCGAGCCTCGGCACCGCGCGCTCTCTCCTTCGCTCTCGCTTTCTCGCTCGGCTCCCCTGTGTTTTCTCGGAGCGCTCAGTCAACCTGGCGTAGTCGAACGCGCACGGAGCCCACAGGCACAAGTCGGCAGGACTCGTCGCGCGTCTTCCTCACTCGTGTCGCTCTCGGCGTCCCTCGCACACGGATCCCGCATCTCTCCGTCTCTCTCTCTCTCTCACTTTCTCAACGTGTCCCCGGGAGGCCCGATCTCACCGGGCGCGCAACGGGTGTCCGGTATATATCGGAGTAGTCGTTGGTGTCGAGTGAACGGGGGATATCGGTGCAGACCGAGGTCGAAGTGCGGAGCTCGAGGAACCGTGTACGAAGGACCCAGGAGGAGGATCGGAAGGCGGCGGCGGCAACAACATGGTGACGAAGGACGCGAAACTGGGGCTCAGGGAGCCCAACCCGTTCAGCAAGCCGCCGAGCATGTCGGTCGGCCAGACCATCAAATTGTTCATCTACAATTCGGAGACCGGGGCGGTCATGGGCAGGACAGCCAGTAGCTGGGGTACGTCACGCACGGACTGCACGCCTCTCCGTTTCGAATTCGGCGGCTCTCCTTCCGCCACGCGCGCGCATTCCTTGCACACCTTGCACACCTCCGCGCCCGTGTATCTAAGTATATATATCCTATGTATAAACGCTGTATATATCCGAGCGTTAGCGCCGCGTGTACGAGGAAAGGGCGCTGGCCTCTCGCGGAGGCGCCGGAGCCACGCCAGTATTCACCTCCATAGCATCTTGTTTAATTAAATATCGCCCCCCTCCTGTAGATTACTCTGGATACTGATACTGTTGAATCGCGATCGCCGATCGGGCGGGGCCCAGGAGCCACGGAGCGCATTTCGGAGCGCGACTCATGCTTTTCTTTTGCTCCGTTCATTCATTCATTCGTATACGCTCGTGTGACATCATCACTCGTCGATGAGGATCGCAAGGTGTCATTGGCTCCAGCCGATCTCCGCGCTGTTCGTTCTTTCGGATTCGTGGGCGACAAAGACGCGCTGTGGACTCTATATAACAACAGGTAGTTCGGAGAGAATTCAAATTTCCCGCGAGAATGATTTCGGAGCGTATGGCTTATATGCGCGGCGCTTTGAATTTCGCAATCTCGCGCCAACGTATTTTTCTCTTCTCTGGCGAGCGCAGCCCCGGCAGCGCGAGGTAATACACGCGAGGAATTCACCGACGGCGAACCGTTAGGTTAGGTACGGACAGGACGCGCCGAGCACTTCCAGGGCCGTACCTATGTCCATGCCGCGAGTTGTCGCCGTGGGATCGCCGTGTGTATCGTGCGCGTGAGTCACTGCGCTGATCCGACCTGTTGTACACGCACGCCAAGCGGTGTAAGGGGCGCGGTCCCACGCAGACTCGATGGTATCGTGCTCTGGAAGCAGCGGGAGATGACTAGAAAGCAACGCTGATCTTTTAATATTGCAAAAATTAAAAAAAATAAGTATACGCAGTCAATCGAAACGGCTTTTTTGCACTCGTTAATTTTGAGATTTCAATTTTTCGGGCTTCGATTCGAGTATTGTTCAATATTGTGTAAGGAGCTTGAATTGGTGTAACGAAAAGAGGAGACGCGGTCGTGAAGAGAAACTGAAGCCTCGACTGAAGCTGCACTGCTGCGAAAAGCTTTGTTTGGGCAGCGGTTTCGACAGCGACGTCGGTTGTTTTAAATAAATAATAATGCCTCGCGCGTTTCTCTTATACTTGCCAATGCTGATAAAGAATTGTCAAGTAGTTTCACCGGAGCAATCGTTCGCAGAAAATGTTATTCTTTTTTTTTTTTTAACAAAAGATTCGTAGTATTATGCAGATTTTTTTTTTTGTTACTGATTAATATTCTAAGAATACTTACCGTGTATTAGGAACGGAGAGCAGAGAAAAATAACATCTTTAGTGTTCAATAAAAAAAACTATAACTCTTTATTTTACGAACGTAACTATAGCGTAACGTTAGAGTGGAAACTCATATGCATATGTACGATATTGTAGTTTATCCACCTAAAACCTATTGGCCTAGTAAGTGATTCATACGGTAGCTCACAGATTTTTCTTCATTACCTTGTAGATATAAATTCATTAGCTTGTAGATATAAATATATTTTTCAAATTCGTTGATTTTAAGGCCTAAAATTTTTCCAATTTGCCCGACTGCCAATCTGATAAATGTTATTATATACTATCATAATTTTTCATTTAAAACCTATGTAAATTTTTTTTAAAGAAATTTTCATAAAAGTTCTTGTAAAAGAATTGCAATGGTACTTTTTAAAAATTATACTAATGGATTTCTTAACATGCAGAGCTGCTTAATTTCGGTCATTGATCAAGGTGCAATATCGCTGCCTATTTTCAATTGCACTAAGCTTTGTAAGTACCAAAACACTGGATAAATCTCACATACATATACATAATGCAACTATGAACGCGGCGGTATAATAAAGAGTCGTGGTATATTATATACACATCGATAACTGTAAGTGCAAAATATTGTTTCGATTAAAAATAGAACACTTCCTCCGCGATAAATCAAGAAAAGCTTAAAACAACACGCAGCTTTTGTTTAAATACTAAAATTAATCCAATTTCTGAAGAAAGCAAAACACTGGCAGCGATAAAGACCCGCGGGAGTATCTGCTAATCTCCACGATCACCCCGTTTTCCGTAAAAAAAAAAACAAAAAAAAACGATATCGCACTCGTTTGACCGATAAATCTGCATCGCTCGAGATGAGTATATAGTCTCGAGCTCGTAGCATCCGCGGCCGCGAACCGCGGGACAATCTGCCTTTATTAGCGGCGCATCGCATTAGCGATCGCTGAGACACGCGACGTTTCGAGCCCGCGCGAGTGATTCACTGCTCCTCAATGCGCCTCGAAATAATGCACCGGCGAACGTGGCACGGACTCGCGGCCGCATTTGCTTCACTTTGGACACCGAGTCGACGCTTTTCCGCTCTCGTCGCCCTCGCGATCACCACGAGGTAGATAATGTCCGCGCACGTAAGGCGTGACGGAGAAAAGCGATCACCGTTTATTTATTTATTTTTTTGTCGAGTGGTTTTTATCGACTCTGTATATAAGAGCTTTTTTGTTTCCGATGCAATTGAGCTTTCGTTTATACCGTTGCTCCTTGTTTCATTTATACCGCTGCTCCAATTTTTTTCTGCTATATATATTCCATTCGGTGTTAGAATTTATTCGTTAACTTTGTAATGCGTAAACTTGAAATTGAAATTTATTTATTCATTTTCTTATTTATTTAAAGCGAACGGTGAAACTGCTGTTCAAATCTAATTGCTAAACAAAAGATAACGTGTACAATAAGTATATTAATAATGGTAAACCTAATATAATCGAAGTGTTGCAAAACAAATTAACTACATATATAATACTAGAAATGAGTAGTCGTAACTGATTTAATTGCCTTTTTAAATTATATTAGGCCATCCGCAGCTAATGATAGGATTCTTTGGGAAAGAGGAATTAGGAGCTTATTTGTTGATCTTGATCTATTAACAAAATTATTTTTGACATAAATCATTAATCATGCTTTGTACTTATTGGTATACAAATTTATGGCTTTTGGAATGGTCGCGGTAAAACGCAACGTCATCTAAAAGATCATATGTAATAAATAAAAAACGAAAGAATTAAATGCAATTTTTCAGTCATTGTTGTCATTCTCGGTCGAGCGTACTATTCTATACATTTCACTTGGGTAAACTAATATTATATTATAAATAGTGTCGTAAAAATGAGAGTAGCTCGTTATCTCGTTATTCAAATAAAGCTATACACAAGTTGCAAAATATAATATATTTGGACTTTCTTGATAAAGCAAAATGTACTTCGGCTGAAACATTGAAAAGTGTGTGGAACACTTTAAGGAGAATTAATGATTTTATCGGTAAGCCGCATCTCCGGACAAAGCTATCCATTACCCTGCCAGTCTTCAGGTATATGCACAGTTTATTACCCATAGCCGTCTTAATCTCACGAGCCGCACATTAGCTCGTGACGTTGCCACTGTATGCCGTCGGCGTATAAGTTCGATCACGAGGGGCTCCCATCTTTTTCTTTTCGTTTGGCCAGAGTAAACGCACATCCGTGGAATTGACCTTATTTTAGCGGTGACGTGCCGGGAGGTGTGACCGGAACCGCATGTATTTTAAGTAAACGCGCTAACGGCGCGTCGGTGATCGATGTGACGTTAACAAAAAAAAAACGAAAGAAAGAAGGCAGCGGGACACCATTTTAGAGCCGATGACAAGCGCGTCTAAGCAAAAATGAGAAATGCGATTTAATTTGATGTCTTTTTAATTGGATTGAATTAGTGCGACGGCTGTAACGCTAGATCGTTTCACAGAAAGGTCAGCTGGAGTTCTAATGGCAAAATTGGTTTACAGTTCATGAGTGAGGTCGTATTAATCCGAAAATGCTGGCGAGGTAATTTTCGTGACGTTTTAGTGCAGCAAAGGCAATTTCATTTTTCAAAATGGATTCATGCAGAAATGGCCGTATAGATACAGATTTTAATGGCCCGCATAGTTGAAAGGTAAATTAAATTAAAAGAAAATCGCCGTGAAAGGACGCATCGGAATACTCGATGTAAGTTTAGGTATAGTTTCCCGCAAAATTGCCAGTGTTCGTCAGATGCCAGTGTTCCATCTTTACATTTTCCTACTGTACAATTTTCATGGAAAAATGGTTTCGCACCGAGTGAAAGTATGGAAATTTTGGAAAAACGGAAATATCGAGCTTGGCGGATCTGGGCGCGTTTCTCGCGATGTTATTATAAGCGGGAGTACTTTGCAGACAATTTTCCTTTATCGAAAGGCCAATCTTGTTTCCGATGTCGCGCCGCAATTTAGCGTTATACGAGCGCCGTAAGGAGACCCTCGCCGTCTAAACTGATAGGATAATTGAAAAATCGTTCCAAATCGTAATTAGCTCTTCTAAATTGACGTCACGACTTCAAGAGAGTTTGTAAAACGTGCGAATTTTACAGGCATTCTAAAGATTACGTCTAATAAACAAAAAAAAATATTTACAGTTACAGTTAATAAAGCGACTTATTGAACAAAGAATTGTACACTTGAATTTTATTAAATGTGATTATAGACAGAATATTTTAAGTTATAATCATTCGTAAGTTTTCAACGTTCATTTAAATGAATAAATAAAATACTCATAATAAAATATTTCGACTGCATTCAAACTTGCATTAAAAAAGAAAAACAAAAGAAGTTTAGTTAGTAACTAAAAATGTCGATATACTTTATGAATTAAAAATTGATTTCATAATAACATCAAGCATGATAATCAAAGACAAACTTATCATTAATTAAGTAAAGTAAATTAATAACCGCAGCAAGTAAAGTAATCAAATACAGAAATTTCATGATAGTTACACATAATTACTGCATAAAAAATTTATAGCTAATTAAGTCCTCCAAAAAAAAAAAAAAAAAATTAAAAATGAAAAGGTATGGATTACCCGATATTAATTATAAAACGCATAAATTCTCATTGAACCTGATTCATCAAAATAAATCGCAGGTCGTTAAAGTCATTTAAAACACGTATACTATCTTAAATCGAACTGCAATAGAATTAAAATTTTATTCTACAAAAATATTTGCAATATCAAATACCGCAAAACACCTCATAATACATTGACATCAAAGATAACGCGTGCCATACGCAAAGCCAGCCTATATAAAATTCAGAATCGTTATCGAAAAAGAATCCGCAGAATCCTCTTCGCATTGTATAAAATCTGCAAAAACTCGCACCTCCTGCATTGCCCGCCCGGCCGTCGCCACAAAAAGAAGACTTAAACAAAATACCGGTCGGTCATTTGTGCACACTCAAACGAAAAGAAACCGATGCGGCGATGAGAGGGAGGGTATAATATAGGCGCGCGGCGGTCGCAGCCTTGAACGCGCGAAAATCGAGGCGGATAAATCGGGAAAATCGGCAGGGTGAACAAAAGGCCCGAAAAGACCTCCCGTGAGGCTGCGGTGAATGAGGCGGAAGCTCGCCGCGCGCACCCACACGCGCGGGATACATGCGCCCGTCCATCTCTCTCTCTCTCTCTCTCTCTTTCTGGCTGTCTCCGACGGCGGCGGCAGCACGATGTACACGCGCGCAACGTCGCGACGCTGAATGGCAATTGTTGAACTTCCCCCCGGCGCAAACGTGCCACAACGAGGTCAATTGACATTAAACGGCGAGGCATTACGGGGGTATTACGTAACCTAGGGCCAGCCGCCCGAAGGGTACACCCACGAGAGTCCGAGAGCCTGATCGCGAGCGACGCCTCACGAGAGTGGCTTGCGGACGGAATGTATCTCTGCGGACGGTTTGTCTCTATCTCTCTCTCTCTCTTTTTTTTATCTCTGCAGGCCTGAGTGTACCTGCACTGCCTTAGAGCTTCTGATGGTACTTAGAGTTCCGGAGTACAATAGAACTACAATACAGTTCATTAAGCAGTTTTTAAGATTTATGTTGTTACCTTTTGTATGATAAATGTTAAATGTAATTGCGGCAGTTGAGTTTGCAGTAAAATTTAGAGAGAAAAAAATTAATTGCAATATATTGATGTATGGATGTCCCTCAAGCTTTTGCATTAAATTGAAATTTTTAAATCTTATGTAAAATTTGTTAAAGAAATGGGTGTTCTTTTTAAAGTTGGTATTCTTTCTGTATATCTGATCTTGAGTTAAAATTAAAAATAAACTTATTTATTAATTCATTTAATTCTAGTTTTATCATCTTTGTATGATTCAGCTAGTAAGTTTTTTATTCTATAGTTAGAGAATGTATTTCAATCGGTACGAACCCGTAAATTTATAAAATAAAATAAAATAAAACAAACCGAATTGAGTTGCACTGTTATCAATCTCTCGAGATTTTATTGTATAAGTATTTTATTTATTCATTTAAATGAACACTAAAAACTTACAAATGATTATAACTTAAAATATTCTATCTATAATCACATTTAATAAAATTTAAGTATATAATTCTTTGTTCAATAAGTCGCTTTATTAACTGTAAACATTTTTTTTGCATTAAATTAAAAAATTTAAATGTCTATATAAAGTTCGTTAAAGAGATGCGTGTTCTTTTTAAGTTTGATACTGCTCCTGCATTTCATTTTACCGATAAAATTAGAAAAAATATCTATATGTGCCGATAAGAATTTCTCGAAAAATTGCATTAAATTAAAAATGTTAATTATTGTATGAAAGAATGACATGAGATGCGATGGAGGTAACAGTTGTCCGCACGAAGATACAAATGAAAAACAATACGGATGGCATAAGTCGCATATCGGGTGACAATGCAATGAAATTACTCACGTGTAATTTACATCAGGCGATCAAGTTGGGTATTAGCAAAAAAATAAAATCAATTTTTAGCGTAAAGAAGTCGAAAATATCTTCGTTTCATCGTTATATTAACAAAAATTGTAATCATCTGCATGCATTCAATGTTTATAATTTATAACTTAATGCACAATTAAGTTTTCAAATTGTTCTCATGAGTCAATAAAACAGTATAGACAATTTTTAACTCATTATTAAAGTCACGGCATTCTTGATAAATTTATTACATGATAATGGTAATCCATCTATATCTTTAAAATTAAAAAACTTATTGAAAATTAACTATAGTTCTTTTAATAAGAGTCGATAATAGGGCGAATCTTTGGGTCACATCGGAAGTAGCTTTTTTCGAAAATCACCGGTCGCATTTTAAAAGGACCTCGTTGCACGACCTCGTAACTATCGCGCGAAGAGCGAGGGAATCGAATCAAAGCGTAAATTGAATTGCTCCACTTGACTGATTCTTTTGATCTTCTCTGATTTCGAATCCAGTAATGGCTTCACTTGTCCACGGATACTCCTCTCGTGTGTGATCGCACAGTTGTAATCGGTTCGCCTATTCGCGGGTAATGTCCCTACTATTTTCGTATTTAAATGATTTAAATTATATATATGTATTTATAAAATATTGCATTATATTTTCATAAATTTACAAAATTTCACTAATTATTCATTTCTATTTATTTTACAGGAAAGATTGGACTGTTTTATCTTGTATTCTACGGAGTACTAGCCGCTCTGGTGGCCATCTGCTTCTGGGGATTCTTCCAGACACTCGATCCGAGAAGGCCAAAATGGCAATTAGAACGATCAATAATCGGGACCAATCCTGGTAAGAATCTGGTGAAAATCTCTTATTTTTAATAGAAATATTTTCATCTAAAAAAGAATGTTTTTATACTTTTGTATGTCTTAAATTTTCGATCTATAGAAGTATACTTTGGAAAAAGTACAGGTTTCAAGTACAGAATATTTTTGAAAGAAGTTCGTTTATCTTTAATTATATAGAACTACGTAACATCTTGGATAATTGTCGTAATCAATACATTCATTTTTAATTTTGACTTGTTTTTTCATCGTTTAAGGTCTTGGATTCAGGCCATTGCCGCCAGAAGAAAATGTTGAGAGTACACTGATTTGGTACAAAGGAACCGATAGAGGAAACTATCAGCACTGGTTGGATTCACTGGAGAAATTTTTAGAGGGTAAATTGCATTAATGTTACTTGTGAGATCTATAGTACATTACGTACCTGTAGGGAGGGAAAATAAAGAATGCCTCAGTTCGCACGTTTGCCATTTACGATCGTACGTATGATCTGGGAAAATTCTTATTTTATCTCCTTTGGAGCGTAATATTCATCGTTTTAAATTACCACTTGTGACACTCACTGGCTAAAACGATTGTAATATAAAACTTTGATTAACTTATTTTCAAACGTAAAATTCTAAAACATATTTTCTTAGTTGAGATTTTTAAATACTTTTTTGCCGAAATTGTAGGTAGAGAAAACGATGAAACATACTCTTGGAAGCCCGTCGAATGACATTCAATAATTAATAAAAATAGTGATAATAATTTTTAATTAATACGACAGTGTTGCGATCAATTAATTATATAAAAAATGAATCGCAGCTCCTACAATTAAATAAAGAAGCAATAAATAAATTTAATCAATTGCAGTCTACCGTACACCTGGATCAACACCCGGACGTGGTGCGAATATTCACAACTGCAATTACGACCACCCTCCGGGACCGGGTCAAGTTTGTGACGTCGACTACAAGAGCTGGTACCCTTGCAATCTCGAAAACCACTACGGTTATCACAAGTCCGCGCCTTGCATCTTTCTTAAGCTGAACAAAGTAAGGATTTTACATGAATATTAAACATTTATAACGCTATTCATTTATTAAACATTTTTAACTCTATTCATTTATTAAAAATTTATGGCTATTCATTTATTAAACATTTATAACACTATTCATTTTTTTCAAACTAATTTAATAAATCAATTGTGACTTAGATATTCGGCTGGAGGCCTGAGTACTACAACGACACTTCGAATCTACCGAAGAAAATGCCCCCAATTCTGCAGAGCTTCATTCGCGAGCGAAAAATAAGCGAACGGAATACAGTCTGGATCTCGTGCGAGGGTGAGAATCCAGCTGATAAGGAAAACATCGGCCCAGTCAAATTTTATCCTCAGCCGGGCTTCCCTGGCTACTATTACCCTTACGAGAACTCCGAAGGTTACCTGAGCCCGCTGGTGGCCGTGCATTTCGAGAGACCGCGAAGTAAGAAAATAAAAAGATTCATTATGAAATTAAATAAAAACGAATCGTAACTGGTGTATCATCAATCGCTTTCACTTGTAATGAAGTCACTTGATAATTGACCGTTTAATTTTTGCAGCTGGTATCCTGATAAACGTTGAGTGCAAGGCTTGGGCAAAGAACATAATCCACAATCGAAACGACAAAATTGGCTCTGTCCACTTCGAGCTTCTCATCGACTGAGGAGAGTAATCTTAATGCTGCGCTCATTCATTCATCGATCGAATCTCAACAGGCACATTTCATGGGCATATTTCTAGAACTTTTCATTTTCACCCTGCTGAGCAAATTCAATGTGTTAAATTGACTTCGCGTTTAAACTCAAGAAGAAGTGAAACATTCCCGTCATCGGATTCTAATAACGAAAATTTTCTAACAATTTTACGCAGTAATTTATACGTATTCCAAGAACTTTTCTTCAAGAAATCACCAAGTAACAGAAATGTAAATTAGAATACGTGCCTCCTCTATACACTAAAATTTCTGAGTGATTTAGAATTTTAAAGGTTCTATCGTAAGGCGTACTGAAAAAAAACTTTTTTAGCTAGTACACATTGTGACTGATACTGTACATATCTTCTAACTTATTGTAATTCGTTGTCTTATATGCTCTCAATTTGTTGAATAAATATATAAGCTTATACAAGGAAATCATTTGAAAGTTATTTAAAAATTCTCATGATCGAACAAAATTAGTTTTTTCTATTTATTTATACACTTATTATTATATTTTTTTTAAATTCCCTAGTATTGAACATTTCATTGAACACCTCAGCAAATTAAAAATTGAAAGTTCTAGAAAATCGCCCAGTCAATTTGGCCGAAAGAAAAAAAGTGGGAAAATGATGAACGAGATACATGTGATGACAAGACACCATGTTTCCGCATGAAAAATATCGCGCCAATGTGGTTTACGCAATTTTATCGACAATAATGTCAATGGAACTATTTGATACACCGACGATAATTTTTTATTTAAGAAGTTGTACACCTAAATCGTGTTCATTTCTCGTCGCCGCCATTGAGCGAAGGTCTAAATGAACGACGTCCCGCCGTGCGATTGCCGACTTCCACAATTTCTACAAAACGATTGTAGATCGTAGTCGTGTTAGTTGCAAAAAGACATCTGTTCTGGTTGGTCCAGACTCGAGTTTGTGATCTCCAAGAAAAAAAAAGCGAACAAAGAGAAAATCCAAGCGGAATCTTTGCTTTTGGATAATTGTAAAATTTTCAACCCGATATCGATATTATAAAATGCTCCTTTGAGCAGCGAACAAATAAAAAAAAAAAAATTTGTGTTAATGTGAATTCGCGAATATTTGACTGGTAGCCACTCAATAAAATCTGTCGGATTAGTGGAATCTCTTCACAGAATAGAGACGATGATATTCTATTATTTATAATTATATTGTACATTAGTTTTTACATATTATTTTGGTTGTATAGTGATGATAAATTTGAAGGAATTATTTAACAATTTTATGTACTCAATGCAATTGCAAAAAATGAAATTGTTGTTAATTTGTTCAATGCAATGTAAACAATTTTTAAATCATGAAAGGATTAATCGAACAATTAAGTAAATGTATCTTATTTTAATTAAACTTTATTTTGTATATTTTAAGTAAAGAATATGTGTATTTTTATCCATTATTACGAAGCATTTTAGAAGTAATAACTAAAAAGATTCAAATTATGTATCCAATCAGTTGTATGCGTATAAGAGCAATCTAAAGCGCATTGATCGAATGTAAATATCTATATTTATATGCCCTTGCTTTTTTTAAACAAAAAAAAGAATGAGTGGCGAAGAAAATATTTTAAAGTGTAAATTACAGTATTGTAATATTGAGCATTTTTACCATTTTTTGATACAGCTATTATTATAGATGGAAATTACATTTAACGAAGTTTGACAAAATGTTCAAGAAAAAAAGTATCCTTTTGGTTTCTTTTTTATATTGTTGCATGTGCGACAACTAATCTCTTCAATGATATTATAAAATTCATTTGTACGAATTAAGGCTTAATGATAGTTACAAATCAATAAATTAATTCAATAAATTATAAATCGTAATCTAACTAAGTGGAAATTTTATATACAGAATGCTTTCTTTTTCTAAACATTGTATTCGTGGCTCTGATCGTTGTGTAAAAAAGAATCTCCATTTCTTTAATACAGCGTTCATGCAAATTAAAGGTTGTGTAAAAAATAAAGTGAAATAAAACATCTTTTGTCTCGAGAATCTTTGTTTTGCTTACTTTAGATCAGAGACCGGACTTATCAATCAAATGATAAAAATTAAATTAAATAAGTTTGCCTTTAATATCCGGCCTTTAGTCCGATTATACATTAATCCATAATTGTCATTATATCATTAATGCAAAAACCTGCTTCTTTAAACTTTACATCAATTAAAAAGTAATATATATATATATATATATACACTATTACTTTTATGGTGCGCATAAATGATTCTATAACAATATTCAATATATAAATGATTCATAGAAGTTTGAAACTGAATAATCATTTTTTCTTTTATTAATCTTATACAATTTACGACACTGTTTATATAGATTTATAAGTTTGTTAATATTGTCAATTATACGCAAATTTATTAACGTAAAGGACCGCTGGTATTAAATTGTAGTCCTTTGAACAAAGTTTAAAATATATTATAACAAAATCTGCTGCACTGAGGCAGTTTTACAAAAATTACGTCAAAAAATGTAACCGTGAAATGGTTCGAGATACTAGAAGTTTAACTATACATAAAACAATGACTGCGATTTGTATCCAAATTTTAAATGACTGGTTATAAAATTTTTAAACTCCATAACATTTTAGGAAAATGTCGTTTATATGCACGGAGCTTACCCTTAAAAAATTAGGAAGATATGTCTCTCACTTCTTAGTGTCTCTTCTGAGAGACACTCATTATTAACTACACAGAAACTTAATTATCTCGATAATTTTTTATAATAATTTATAATTTATGAAAAATGAAAACATTCATGCTATTATTAATAAGATTTATTATTGAATGAAAAATTCTAATTTGGTTTGCTTGCTTTCCTTAATTACGCATAGCCTTTGAATCTTTAAAAAATTTTCACTTCGACAAATCTCAAATAATTTCATTTTTGATTAAAAAATCATTCTACAAAATTTAATAAAATTCAAGGAGCTAGAGAGTTGATATTCTCTTGCAATGTGTACGCAGTGTACTGTTAAATAAGTAATTCATACTGTTTGTAAAGGCATAAACCCCTAAAATAGGCCTTTTGGCGATGTAGCAGTTTTCTGTAATAAATATATAATTCAAATTTTGTACATTTTGTGTATTACTATAGAAATAAATAGAGTTATTAAGTAAATTAATTCGGTAAGTTTTACTCTATCTAGTAGGAAGAGAGGGTTGTAAAAATTATTTGAATTATTCACTAAAAGCAGTATAATCTTAATGCTGGCAATATATATTTTTTCCATTGAATATATATGATTTTTTTATCACAACATCTTGCACAATCTTTTATATAATTTTCACTTTTTTATAAAAAGTCACTTTCACAATATTCAATTCTATATGTGCAATTCATTGAAAATGATACATTCTAATAGATGGTGCATACACTCATCTAAAATGCTTAAATACTATAGGCATTTTTTCGCTCTCTTAAACTAAATACAGTAATTAAAAATTTATTTAATATATACATTTGATTATTTTTTACTACGAATCCAGCGTAGTATATCGTAACGTGTTTGAAAAAAAAACGTGTTAAAATTGCGTATCCTTCTCTCTAAATCTGAATTAGTGAAAATTCTCCGATTTCACTAAACTTAAGTGAATAGTCACATATTCCTAGTGAAAAAGTGTCCCACTAATTCAATTAGCGGGATATTTTTAACCTGCAATGTATCACTATATATACATCAAAATTTCACTAATTCAGATTTAGAGAGTTTGCAATTATACCAAATGATTGAAGTCACAGTTGTTTATCAACATTTTGTACAAAAAACTTTTTAAGTACATTACTAAGGCAATTTGATTGATTTATAAGGCAATGTTTGTTTATTCACTTTCCCTTTGTTAATTTCGCCTCACTCAGTTCAGTCGCTTGTTGCTGAGCACAAAAATCGAAAGTCGTCTAAGATTAAATGAATCTTTCATACTGTTACATCGAAGTACTTTTTTTTTCTTTTAGTTTGAACAGTTTGGCTTTTTCACATAAGTAAATTCAGCACTAAAATAATAATACATACACTTCCTAACGGATACATTTTTTTTCAGTCGGAGTATTTCTCTTGTACGCTTTTTTTTAAGTTAGTGGTTAATGAGATTTCCATTAGCAGTCATCGTTGAGAGAAATAAAACCTGACTGAAAAAATTGAGAAATAAAAAAAAATAATCTCCTTAGGAGCTACTTATAATCTAAGTCAGTATACCTAGGTATACGTTTCCGCAGTTTTATTTTTTAGCTAGATTTTACAAGCGATTTGCCTAATCAATTGTCAAAGATCCCTCATAATGATTCTGGATTATCAACAGACTCAAGTAGAACAGATTAGTGGTGCAGTAGTTGTAAAATACTATTTTTTCTAACGGCATGCAATATTATTACACATTTCAATTAAAAATACAGAAAAATTGACATATTTTACCCTAACTGAATTGTCCTCATTACGTAGATTAGTAAATGTCCCATTACTTTTTGTATAAATTCTACTTTTGTTATCAGCGTTTATTTTCTCATTAGAAATTCATCTAGTAAAATTTTTTTTAATAATCTCGAATAATCGTCAAACATCAAATCCAGCCGATTTTGTCGATTTTCTTAAGTTAATTGAACATAAAAGCACATATTATTAAGCGATCTCTTACGTTCTATGAAAATAACAATATGACGCTGACTTTTATAGACGCGACTGTGTAATAAAGTTGTTGCACATGGAACACCGTTAAAGCATACGTTGGATGAATAAATCTGTATCGACTTGATACTGAGTCGCAAGAAGCAGGCACAGGTGGGTGCGTTTCCTTGAATCTCTTCGAATGGACAAGTCACCTATTAATCATCTACCATCAGCTCGAAGTGGACTGCTCCAGTTTTTTCGCCTCTCTTGGATTTGTAGATGATATTTTTTGCCCAAGCTCGACATTCCACGTTAATCAATTGATTTCCTGAAAAAAATACATTGTAAATTACAATTTTCTCTCCGCTATATCAGTGGTAAGATATAGACGAGTAATTTTCTGAAATTTTTTCATTTTTATGGTGCAAAATATTACTTTTTGGTCGCTTGAATTGGATAGCTATGAGTGGGCTAAGGTATTCAGGTTGATTCATGAATGGGTAGTAATACGAGGCGAACCCTCGATTTTTCGGAAAGTAATCCAGTTCTCCAATGTTCTCCCGGTCATGTGGATTTTCACCCGTGCACGATATCCAAATGTTATTCCGCTGGAAAAGAAATAGCAGAATAATATTTAATTGTAATAATCCTCAAATCAATTCTTAAATAATTCTTGAAAATATAAGGTATTCACCTGCGAAGGCGGAATCGTCTTTATGTGATCTTTTAAATCCTGCGGCATTTCTGCTGGTAAATCTTCAGTGCCGTTGTAGAAATCAGGTACCCAGTTGAATATCTAAAAAATTACAAAGAGCGGAGACTTCATTAAAATGAATGTTTATCTAACTATTTTTTTTAATGAACCGGTTAATAAATTATTGTTAAAGCCATTCATCAGATTACAGAAGAAAATACTTTCATGAATATAAAAATCGAAAAAGCCAAGCTTTTACTATTGCTTTTCTGTAGAAGCTTTTCTCGGAAAATAAGCTGTAACTTATTAAACCTTCATGCGTAAAAAGATGTTTGTTGATTCCAAAGATATTGATAATCTAAAATGAATATCGAGAATGCATCGGAACTGCATTCGATTGCACGTTGCAATGCACACTTTAATCTTTCGGTTTGATTACGGGCAACTCATGACGGAAGTGGATTTATCGCTGCAAATCTTAAATTATATTTCTTCTTTTCTAATTTTTCGTAAACATTGGTAGTATCACATTGATTAGCATATGTTTTCGCCTCTAATGAAGAAAAGCACATTTCAAAAAACGCCTATTCAAATCTGCCATTTTTAAACCATTAGAATACAAAATAAATTCTTTCAGACACTGATAAACTTGTCGTATCACTCGTATGGTACCCTAAGTTTATCAGGGTTTGAAAGAATTATTTTACTTCGGTTCTCCAAAAATGACAAATTAAAAAACTTTTTTTGAAATGTGCTTTACTTCGTTAGAGGCGACGGCATGCACTAAGATATACAGAGATTTAGAGCAGTATTACTTAGAGCAGTGTACAAAATTACATATGTTTAAAAAAAGTTCTATAGATCTATTAAAAATTGGAATAGTCAATTTTAATGTGCGTATTTGAAAATCAATACTTGTAAAATTTACAAAAGCTATACAGCAACATTTTTTAGATTTACGGTCAATTTTGAGAACAACTTATAATATAGCAAATTTTACGAGGAACTATGGTAATTTCTCCAATAACGGCAGCCTGATAGGATATTAAAATTGATTATTACCATTTTTTGCAAATAATTTTTCTCCGTGTATCATGACAAATAGTCATTAAATTTGTTTACATTAGTATAAACGTGGCTACTGTACATATAATTAGACGATAAAATGTAATTGCTTGATTCATCTTAAATAATTAACAAAAAAATCCTGAAGATAACGTCAGTGCATGAAGATGCAATAATTGAACTTTATAAACAAAGGCATTATCAAAAAGAGTGAACAGTCAGCGAGAGTCTGCAAAGAAGTTTGATGATGTATTTTCGAAGATTAAAAGATACGACGAGAGTAAAACATCAAGCTATTGATTTTCTGTGGGGCGATTAAACATCCCGAAATAGAGTCTGACGCCGAGCCTAAAGGAGTATAGAGCAAAGCAACGTCAGCGTAATATACTTACCCTGTTAAGCTTGATGAAAACGCAGGGCGCGGAGTTGTTGAAACCGTAGTCCTTCTGGGTCGTGCAATTTCCCCAGTGGTCCATGTCCACGGTGCAAACTTTGCCCTCCGTAGCTGGCACATTGTAGTCGCATCTCATTTGTGTCCGACCGTTGACCGGTAGGTAGGTTCGATTGTTATAATCTGGGGAAAATGATTGATGAGACGATAAAACAAGGAAACCCCACGTGAAAAAACTTTGTAAAGATTTTATAAAACGCGTTTTATAAAATACTGGACATATAAAGTTTTATAAAATTTCATATTGGACAAATAAAGTTTTATAAAATTTCATATTGGACATATAAAGTCTTATAAAACGCGCTTTATAAAATCTTTACAAAGTTTTTTCACGTGGGACTATAAAGTTTTCTTAAAAATCTTTTAAATCGCAACTTTTCTTTTGTATTTTCAGCTTTTAATGAATCGTAATTTATTTTTTATGTTTAATTAATTACATACTAAAATTATTTAATGACACTTTTATAAAAAAAAATCTCAAAATCTTATTTTAGTCCGATTAAAGAAAATAATAATAATACAATTTTTTACTTACTTATTAGAAAGTTGTCCAAGCGTTCCTTCCATATGTTTATTTGGGTGGCATTAGATGCACTGTACCAAATTAAAGATCTTTCCTCAGTATGCTCAGAGATCGGTCGGAATCCTAAACCTAATAAAAAAAATAATAGCCGTTAAAACTATTGCAAAATTGAGATTAAAACGATCGTAAAATTGAAATTAAAAAGATCGCAAAATTGAGCTCCAAAGGTAATAAATTTCTTAATTAGTAAATTCTGAATAATAATCTGATTTTTCCAAGCAAACTTTAATATTCCAATAAAATAAAATTTTATATAGAAAAGTTTAGAAATATATTAATTGGTAATAAATTGCAAAATAAGAAAGAAATATAAAGAAATAAGCGTTGCAGCAATTTAATCCTTGATGACGCGTAAACAAAATAATTTAAATAAGCCAACGTCTCGGAAAATCGTCGATAGGTAGTGGTAAATTTTTTTTTTTTTTTTCAATGAATGAACTGATGCAAAAGTGAGTGAGTCTCTTGGAAGCGTGTCATTCTTCGCGCACCCACCTGTTCGAGTATTGTGTCAAGTCCGCGGTTCTCTCTAAATGGTTAAGCAGAGTAGGCACGCTATCGGATTTTTAAGAGCGCGATGCAAAATATCAGCTTTAACCCCATCGTCATCGAATATCTATTACGTATAGGAATACAAAGAATGCAAGGAAAATCATAAGTATCTGAAGTATTTACGTATTTTTGTATTTATGTAAAATCAACATCTGTGTAGAAATGCTTATAAGCAATAAATAGAAATAGTATACAGAAATGCATGTTTGCATGTTTGTATACAATTAAATGAATGGAATATTTCTTACCAGGATTTGTTCCTATGAGGCTATCGGATAAAGTATACTTCGGTACTTTGTAGTCAATGGTTGCCATTAAACCATAGTAACAAGTTGCACATAGTAAAGCCAGTACAATGTAAAATACTAAGTAGAAAAGCCCAACGATGCCTGAAAATAAAAACAAAAATTAGAAAAAGGAAGTTTTTCTGTTCGAAAAATCAGTCATTTAAATGGTTTCGTATAGCACGTCATGAATAACAATTGAATAATGATTTACTATATAAGTTTTACTAAAAATAGTCTGGCTTTGCTCTAAAAAATACTTTCAAAAGTTTTCCTGCGTTAAAAAGCACATTTTAGCGTCTACATGCAGTCAATCACGTGTGTTATATATATAACTTTACAATTTACGCACGTGAGATATGTTAATTATATATGTACTTATACTTTTACTCGTAGTAAACAAATACACAAAGTGAACGAGTCTTCAAGGGAAACTCGAACTGTGTCATCAATTTTCCTTAATAAATAATCTATTATTAGAATATAAAATTTCTAATTAATAGAAGCTGTTAATTTTTCTAAGTAGTTCATGACAATATAATAATCATTGTTAAAATTGTCAGTACCCAAAAATTTTTATTGCAGCTTTTATAAAATCTTGTATTTTCATTGATTTATCTAACACAAACTACCTATTTTTACACTAAAAAGAGCCTCGTACGTCATGAATATTTTTTTTTCTTACAACCTCGATTATATTTTTCTCTAAAATTCAATTCCCGCACGGAAATAACGTCAACCTACAAAAAAATATACCACGGCAAAAACTTAACAAAACGCTCGCTAAGTTTTCCTAATGTTTTTTTATTTCTAAAATAAAACATCGAGGTACAGCATCGTCCCATTGGCCGAGCTTTTCCAGACTTTCTAGAAACCGAAATTTCCAATCTTTCACCGTGCGGCTAAGCAATGCTTTTCCGAACCAAGCAAATAACGCTAGCCGGCCACTCTCAAACCAAACATCGGGTTTCACTGAAAAAGTTGGGAAACGTAGCCGCAGCTGCGTAGTGACGCTCGCGGACGCATTTTCATGAAGGAAGACGCCAAACACGTGACGAAAGGAGGCCGACCGCGGAATAAAAATCGCCCGACATGACGCGAGCCGGTGACGATCGCGAATGCCGGTCGAACGGAAATACCGGCGCAACTGGCGTCGACCCAGACTCGCGGCTAAATATACATTTCACGAGTTTCCTTACGCCCGTCTGCGAATGCGATGGTAGGCGCGCTCGATCGCCGATACGAATAGCGCGCCACTCCCGTTGAGATGCTCCTTCTGGCTATTAGCCTTTTCCGAGGGGAGTGAACCATCGGTTTTCGGATCGATCGCTTTGGAAAATTAGTGATATGAAGTTTGACAGTTGATGGCGTGTTATAAGAAAAGGCCTGGTATGTAGGAGGCGAATGAGTGCACTGACTAGGAGAGGGTTCAACTCCGGATCACCAATTTGGATGAACCTTTGGATACTGTTTTCTAGTAACAAATAATGAAAGAAACTACCATTAGTTTAATCCCATAGGCCTTTATTTAGCAGATATAGCTCATTTTGTTAACATTGAAGATATA
Organism: Sycophila quercilanae; assembly: GCA_035582995.1. Taxonomy (NCBI): domain Eukaryota; kingdom Metazoa; phylum Arthropoda; class Insecta; order Hymenoptera; family Eurytomidae; genus Sycophila; species Sycophila quercilanae. The sequence continues at coordinate 15,090,128 of JAWWEP010000009.1, read as the reverse complement.
CCTGATACGATTTTTTATTCATTGCGCATATTATGAGCAATGCTAATCTTTGTAGTGATATCTGCTAAATAAAGGCCTATGGGATTAAACTAATGGTGCTTTCTTTTATTATTTGCTACTAGAAAACAGTATACAAATTGGTGATCCAGAGTTGAGACCCTCTCCTAGTGAGAAAAATATTTTAGTGATTTTTACTGTAAGTTCAGTTGATCGCAGACCGTAAATTTTCTCTGTAAAAATAAATAAGTGAAATTTGACTAAAATAAGTGAATAGTCACTTATTCTAGTAAAATTTCACTTATTCATTTTTAGAGATAAACTGTTTATTAATTTTTGGAAATAGAATAGAATAGCATAATAGTTTATTGTATTGTAAATTGCAGTATTACAAATATCGGAAAATATATCTAGAAGGATATTCAGCAATATTTTATAAATATAATTCAATAATATTTGATGAATAATATATGAATAAGCATCTAAATGTCAGTAAATGTTAGTCTGTGATCGAAGTATACTAAATTTTATTATCATAGTAAAATTTACTGAATTTTTGATAAAAATTACTAAAACATTTCTCTCGGGGTTATAGTTTTTATGTCTACATTAAAATAAAATAAAAGTTTATAGCTTTATTTCATGATTCATGACTCAATTTTTACAGTGTATCGACAGAGGCAGTCGTGTCACTACATTTGATCAGTTTGATTAGAGGGACTAAGTAGCTCCGTTATATTACATAACTTTCCATTTCTTCTTTGATTAAAGTTTTAAACGTCGAGGAATCGAAACTAATATATTTTAGGGGATCGCTTCCGGTTACGTGCTTAACATTTCTAACAAAATGTTCTTCAGTTTTGAATTATTATACAAACTTTAAAAAATTTGACCATGCCTTTAACAATTTAATACAAAAGATGATTAACCCAAATTCTTACGGGCATGGATTTAGGCATTTGCATTATTTAATGCAGTCGACACTAGACAGGTAACAAATTTTACTCCCGACCCTCCTATATAATGACCACTTTATTTCCCTAAAAACAGGAGTAATAATTGAATTATTATTCCCTAGGAAAATAAATATTTCTTTATTCCCTTATACGAGTATATGCAAGAAATTATGATTCCCCGTGCAACTGTTTTTGCTTTTATTGGGGCTTTGTTTTCGGTCAGTAAAGTGGCCACAGGGTGATCAAGAGTAATGTACCATATACGTTATACACGGGAGCAAAGTACATTATTCCCTCGGGAAATTCTAGCCCTCGCTTAGCTTGGGATTAGAAACTTTTCCCACCGGGAATAATTCCGCGCTTTTCTCCCTTATTACACTATTTTGAATGAGCTAAGTGACAAATGAATGAAGGTACTTTTTTTATTAGCAGATTACTGTTGCGAAGAAAAATGCCAATTCACGTTTCACTGAAAAAGTAGATAAACATAAGCGTTCTCTTTACTAGAGACCTCTTTTACTACTTGGACGAAGTCATGCGCATCTGCTAAAAATTTTAATATTTTAATATTGCCTGCTTATTTGTTGCTATAATAAGAGCAGGAAACGCTTAATCTGCAGAACTTTAAACCACTTTAGATAGTCGATACGAAAGGTCACACCTCAAGCGATAGTCGTCGATGGATTTCATGAAAAAATAATTTGCAACGTATCTCAAGGATTGCACTCGTATGTGCATTCTTCTAAGAAGACATTTTGCGCATAATACTCTAACAACTGAGATACTGATAACTTACAAACGCCGCAATACTTTATTTATTATTAACCAAGTAAAATTTGGTAATAGAAAAATAATAAATATTTTTCCCTTATTAAAAGATTAATTAAATTATTAAATCCTAAAAATTATTCATTGTTGACAAATGGAAGTAACAGAGTAGAAAGATAATTTATGTAAACAATTTACATAGTTTTCGGAATTGACCATGCATATTCTGCACAATCAAAATGGTGAAATTATTAGTAAAACTAATTAGAATGAGTTATTTTCAAAGTTTAATGTAGCTTTTAAAAAAATGTTTTTCTTACTTATTTTTTCATTTCTGAAAAATTTAAAGATTTAACATAAACTCGTTAAATATGCAAATTAAAAAGTACGTTCTATTTTAACTATTTATAATTTCAATTTTTCAGTTTTAAGCTTATTCAACATTTACTTGTCAAAGGATAAATTACATAATAGGATATCTCAGTTTTTGCAGAGTGTAAAGATAACACTGATGTGGGTTTCCTATAACGATGGAATACGATGCTCATGAGCAAGCTCGACAAATAATTATATAAAAATAAAACTGCTATTTATATTTACGCTTTACAGTTATTTTAATGAGTTATATACTAAACCCGTCAATAAGTAAATACCAAGGAAATTTTTAAGCCGTCAACGCGGGAATTCCCCTTATTATTGGGCAAGCTTAAAATAATGTCTGCCTCGAAAAATTTTGCAATGCTTCATAAAGATAAAGTAGGGAAAATTGAGCTCATTGGCAATGGCACGGACTAAAGCTTTTAATAAAATTTATCAAAAATAAAATTGATTCCAACGAAGTAAGTTCAATCCAAAATAATAAAAAAGAAAAAACATTCTTTTGCATTTGCAAGCTTCAGTTAATAGTCAAAATTACAAATAAGTGCTCCTTTGCAAAAATTGAAAAAACAAAGATTTCCTCGGAGCGGAGAGCATTTTCAACGACAATCAATTGTTCGGGAAAGTTAAAACATCGATTTTTCCTGCTAATCTACCGGCCGTTCAGACATCTTTTTCGCGTTGGAAATTAATCGATCGCGAACAATCATCAGCCGCTCAAACAAGTTTTCGCACTGAAACGGTTTATACCTTAGCGGAAATTTTTCGCTCCACAGACCGACCAGTATGTTTTCTTCGTCTCGAGCCTTGTCCTTAATCGCACCTCTCGTTACCTGCAGTATTACTCCTCGGCAAACCGCACGCACGCAAAATACCTCCGATCATTTTCCATTTTCCGCTCGCATTACAAACACCGGCCGATCCGGCCGTCAGAGCCGGTCGCAAGTATAATCTATAAATCCCGGGGCTAATGAACGTAGCACGTGATGTTCAGAAAAGCAGATACCGGTTTAATTAAAATAAAAGAAAAAAAAAGAAAATTGAAAAATTGCGACTGCTTTCTCGCTAGCGGAATGAAATCGCGTAGCTTTTTCAGGATCGCTATCTCTCCCTCGATCGATCTGCTTATGGCATACTCAACTCGATGAATGCGTGCATCGGTTGCTTCGCGACTTATCTTGGAGCACGTGCGAGCGAGACTTTACGCAGAAAGATAGTGATTTTTTTTGGCCGACAGTCGAAGTGATTTTTTATTTATTTATTTTTTTATTTTATAACACTTTTTTTCATGTGGGTTCGAATAGAGTTGTGTGTTACGTAAATCGGGATTTTTCATAATTACCCTGCGATGTCTTTGTGAGACTTTTTTTTTGTTCGCTATCATTATGATCAAATTATCGCTAATCGCGAGTAAAATCAGAGTTGAAAAATGCTCAAGTGGTTGACCTTTACACCTAATGTGGTTTAGACGAGTATCTTATATGTTTCGGCATATTACATAATTTAAAAACTTGATTTTTTTTTTAAAATACATTTTCTACAACTGTATAATAATCACATTTTGTGTTAAATAATTCATCACCTGTGATAAATAAAATAGCGTCAGTCATGCTTAATTTACAGTAAACTATTTTTTTTTCTAAAAGACCGCAATAAAATTTAAAGCAAGACTCGTTTGCACTGTTCGATGCTGATAATGCATATAGGTCAATACAATCTGAATGTACTCGTCTTATCTCGGAGCACAACGAGTCCCAGTTTTACAAGCATGCACTGCAGTTCAGGGTCCTTAAAAAAAAACGAAAAACACGAATCCTCGGCATTATACACTTATACATTCGGAATAATAATTCCACGGTCGTGGGCGCCACGAAGAACAAAAGCACTTTTTTTCAAGCCTATTGATATTCAAAAAGTCGCGCGTCGTTTCAGACCTCGTTTGCCAGACCCAGACACACGTGCGCCACACGTGCCCCCCTGTCTCCTTCCTTGCTCATTTCTTTTTTTCTCCTTGGCTTTTTTTGTCGAAGTAATAATGCGACTCGTATTAAAAGTTCGGGAGTGATGTGTTTTTAATCCCGCCTCGCAGGTGCCTGTATATATAGGTATATATATATAGTAGCGACGAAATTTTGATTTTGGGTCAATCAATCGAGCCTAACTGGATTTTTCTGCTTTTCGAACGCACGAGTGTCCCCACCCTTGGCCAAAAACTTGTCGATATATCAGGCTTTCTCTTTTTAACGAGGATCTACTATCGGGGACCGACAGGTGATTGATACCGGCGCTGCTGAGAGATTCTAGTATGAGGAGGATAAAAAATTGTTTGTGCTCACACGATCCAATTGCACGTAAAACGCGAGACTCAAAGTAATTAAGTCACTAATTAATTCTTGCGAATCTCATTGGAAATTCATTAATCTGAGAAGTTATATTAAAGTCGGAGTGGGATTATTTTGTAGCTCATTGCCAATATTGAAATCAATAAAAATAAAAAAATCTAGTCATCGGTTTCTTGAAATAAATCTTTTAGTTATTTATTTATTATTTAACATTAAAAAAGGCCTTAAAAGTCGAGATTTAATAACATTTATTTTGTTAAAAATGAAAAAATAGAGACAGCTGCGGACACGCATGATGTTAACATGGCTCGTGCATTAATTCATTGATAATTATGCAAACGGCTCCAGGTGATATAATAGTGGAATATTTAAGGTAAACGTTGTTTGCTTACAGTGATTAGGCAATAAAATTATTCAAGTACTTTTCATCGGCCTTTCTTATTACACCGATTTTATGAAAATTTAAGTGTTTTATTATTTGAAACTCAAGTACGTCAGATTTTCGCGGTCGATGTGATAAGCAAGACACTTCGATCAAGGCGTAACTATCTTTCTTATCAGATATAGATATTTCTAGTGCAAGTACGTTAGTGGAAATGTAAAAAAAAATAATAAATTTTACGATTATGATAATTACTCTTTCGTATATGATTTTTCGAATAAACAGCCGCTGAACATTGAAAATTTTGTCAATAAATAAAAACATTTTATTTATACTATTCGCAATGTACTTGAACACTTGTATAATATCGATTACATGTCTGAGTAAATTGACACGCTGCCATCTGTCACAATTCATATTCACAACAATTTTAAGGAAAATGAAAAAAAAAAACTGCGTTACGGCATCACAAAATATTGCACGCACTCGTTATTTTTTTCCTACGACGATAAGTAGGAAGACTAGTAGTATTTCATTCATCCCCATTTTTCATGCCAAATCGTAGAAGCTTAAAATTGTCTTCAAAATTAGAATTTTTATTTTGCAATCAATTTTTATTTACATGTACATTAAAAAAACGATCTACTAATTTTAGCTAAATATAGGTATTTAATTAAATATAATCAATTCTAGGCTAATCACTGGATCGAATGCCAACGTGGTTGTAAAAAGACACTGCATTCACGCAATTAGCTGGACATTATGTCACATTTCTGCTGATTAAATTGTTGTCATTGCTCCGATAACGCGCCCACTGCCCGATCATATGCCGCGCGTAAGTAAAAAAGGCAGCGTCGCGGGGATCCTCACGTGGCTGCTAAATATTGAAAGATAAAATTAATCTCCCGCCGACGAGGAAGACACGCGGAACGCTCCGATCGAATACAACCGTCCGAGGAAAATTGGCACTCACGAGGAAGTCTCTTTCTAAGTAAAATCCGCGGAATGATTTTATAAAACTTTATCACCTGGTACTTTTTTTTACCCTCTTACGAAATCGATTTTTTTTTTTTTTTGTCTTCAACCTTTCCGGCGAATAAAGCCACATCGTTATGATAATGCGCGTTACTGAGCTTTTCCGATGCTAATTTCGGAGCGCGAATTTTTTTCCGTGCCCCTTCTAATATCTCCTTTTTCTTTTCATTTTTTTTTAAATTTACCGCGACGCCTAAGAGCGAGAATAACTGAGAGAAATCTTAGAGGCGAGATTTTCACGGCCAACAGCGAGCGTCACGTGTGTGCTTTTGGTGACATTGGAAAAGCTCGCGCGTCTGGGCCTATCAATAGTCTCTCGGCTTTCGAAATTCTCCGCGCGAAGTGACACATTTATGCGGTTTGCCTGCACGCGTGGTCTATACTCGCGACGAGATACCGATAAGACTCGCTGTATATATCGAGAAGCGACGGAACCCACTGCGAACACCTATATTAATTATACATATACAAGTCACAGCTACCATTTGAAAATTACATAATTGATGCTTCGCCACTCGACGCAGCCCGTACCTCTTCAAATGCATATAAACAGTGAAAAGTAACCCTTTCTTTCTGTTATCCAACAATTCGTACTCTCTCAACTTCATCCAGTGAAATTTCACTTACAACAACCTACTAGTGACCCAATCCTCACTGTTTTCCAGTATGAATATGCACTATTGCAAGTGAAATTTCACTGGTAGGCACATAATATCCGATCCGAAGCAGAGCAGCCCCAACCGATTTCTCCGAAAAGACGCCAATACACTCACCCCATCGCTTCTTAGTGTGCCCCAAGACGGTGCCATCGACGGGGTTGTAAATCGCGTCCTTGGCGACCTGCCACTTGCTCCGGGTGTCCGGCTGGCGCATGTAGTCGTCGAACTCGTAGAGGCCATTGCCGGTCTTCCTCGCGCGCACGCTCATACTGCCTCCGGGAGGGTCGCGAACTGAGGGCACCGGACACGCGCGCGGATCTGTCGCACTGGCACTAACTATAACGACGCGAGCTCAACGCGCCGGACGCCGAGAGCGCACTGCGCCTCGCGCGCGCTCCAAAATGACGGGCGACGTTGCCGAGCGGCGCGCGAGGCACCTACACACCTACGCGGCCGGCGCGTCGTCGATCGGCCGGCTAAGAATATATACCCCCCTTGGGGATCGGCCGCTATCGCGGAGCCGACGATTGCTGGAGGAGCGCCGAAGGTATACTGGCCGATGGGTCGTCGCGATTGTCGTTGGGGGAGAGAGCTGCGGGGATGATTCATCCGGTTCTTTTATCTCTGGGCACATGAGCTTTTTGGAGGAGTTTCCCTGCTTTTATTTTTATTGCTCGGTTTTTATTGGCACGGGGGTTATTCGATTGTGGATGATCAATGTTTTTTTTTATATATAGTCGAGGGAAATCAGCAGAATCTGCAGGTAGTATTCTATCAGATTAAAGAGAGCACTTTTATTGCATAATATTGTAGGTAACATGTATACTCTGTAAAAATAAATAAGTGAAATTTGACTAAAATAAGTGAATAGTCACTTATTCTACGTGAAAAATCTTCCACTTGCTGCAATAAGTGGAAGATATTTAACGTGAAATAAGTGACTATTCACTTATTCTAGTCAAATTTCACTTATTCATTTTTAGAGGGTAGGTATAAGTAGACACTGCAGTAAATTGAGATTTTAAAAATTCTGATTGTTTAAACAATGGTTAAAAAGTGACAATTCAGTTTTTTCTCAATAAATAATCACACGTTAATTGTATCGAAATAAAAATAGGTATAGATGACATTATGTATGTAACGTTGAGTTAGCCGATTATTTTGCTGTTCAGCGTTTGGCGATGGAGTGGGATAGGATCGATGGAGAAGTGGTCAATTTTTGGATTGATTAATTTTTATTATAAAGGAGAAATTTTCAAGAGTGTTCAGGAAAAAGTAACTTTTAAAGGTGTTTTTTGGAAGAACCATTACGAAGAAGGTAAAAATTCAGTATTACGAAAAACTTATGTAATAAAAATTGGAAAGTGTTCGGTTTATATTAGCATAAAAATTTATTTTTTTTTTAAATCTTGCAGATTTTGTCGTATCTTTCAATAAAAAAGATCCATAAATACTATAAAATATCGATTACAACTCTTCTCATTTCTCTATATTACAATAAGAGTGCTAAAAGTACTCGTATACGCCTAGTAGCGCCAATCCCTATTAAAAATTAATAATAAGTAAATACAAATCCGACTATATTTTTTTTAAGCGATTTAGAGTGCAATGTCCGAATCGATCAATCAGTAATAAAAATGTAGCGGAAAAAGTAATCGGTCGTTTACCCAACATATTTCGCGCACGAATGTGCTTATCTCTTACTAGTGTCGCATTAAGAAAAAATGAATCATCATTCAGTAGCATACGCTATACTAGAATTATCGCACAATCTTTTACATTACAATACTAATATTGTCTCTATGCTTGCAACATAAGGTGCTTAATTATGTACCGTAATGTTACGTTTCTAGATACGTTACCAACTTACCCGTATATATGAGTGAATTTACCATCGTTACAAGCTTTATAGTTTTATTGAAAAATTAAATTAAATTTAAAAAAGATATTTTATTTTTTACGCTATTTATGCTATAATAAACTTTAATAACAATTTTATGAACGATGTATACGTACTCATTAATGACCGCAAAAATTGTTATTTTATTTGATAATTAAGTTGAGTACAAAATTTTTATCAATAATATAAAAATTTACTAGCAATTTAAGGCGAAGTTTTTAATTGCCTTCAAAAGATTTTAAATTTCGAAGAAATGTAGAAAAATTATTGATAGAAATTACGTTTTCAATTTTCAAACTAAAAAAGATATCTGTTAAAAAAAATTTACACACACTGTAGCTTTTGAATCTCCTCAAGAACACATGGCAACGCTGCTTTTTTCCATCCTTTTATTTTCTCTTTTGAATTCGGAAGCTGCAAGAACGAGGGAGAGAGAGAGAGAGAGAGAGAGAGAGAGAGAGCGAGAGAGATAGCAGTGTATCTAGAGTATTTATAGCAGTTCTTTCATTTTTGCAAACTTTATTTTGGTAATTGCAAGAAAATAGACTCGAACATTTCTTAGATGCCCTGGCAATAACACTAGTATCGAAAACTACTATTTCTGAATTACAAAATGTTTTTTGCTTTGGCTTAAATAATTTATTCAGTGAGTTGCGTTGTCTTTGCAATTTACTATATAAGTTTAGATTTGGTTTACTTAAACGTGCTTTATTTACGTGCAAATATCATTTTGTTCTCATAAGTTTTTCATGATAACCTCATATTATGTTAAAAACAGAAAAACAATAAAATTTTTTAAAAGATGTATTTGCGGTTTCAATATGAAATATGGCTATCCGCCTGGGCGCGCTTGATTCCTAGTAAATGAAAAAAGCAGTTGCAACTTATTGTGAGTGCTTATAATTCAACAGGTATTCAAGCGGGTCTCGGTAAAAAACAAAGCTAAATAAACAAACAACAAAATTTCGCTCGACAATCGATATTTCCTAACGAAATTGTCGCTCGCTCGTCAATTTCTCTGGCGACTTTATTAAGCCTATATATACGACGAGGCGTGCATGGGTGCGGGCACCCCGGTCGATGGAGTATCTGTTTGCTCGGCACTCAAGGTCGCCGCCCGACGAGGAGGTAGGCACGTGATGACGCGAAAGCAAAAAAAAAAAAGGAGCCAGGCACGTGGTAAAAAAGGGCCATGGCGAGCCTCGACGGCCGCCTATCTTGCCGCGAGCCGGCTTTTCTCGTATCGCGCGCAGTTGCCGCTGACGTCATTGTCCGCGTGCGATACAAGTTAGATAGTCGTCGGGCCCGATTTCTATCGATCCCCCGAGCTCTCCTCCTTCTCGTTTTTTTATTTCGCGTCTGTCGAAATATTTTTGAAGCTATGCTTCTTATGGCGCGTCGCCTGAACTTGAGGGTAAATCCAAAAACTATGTAGAAAAGTATGAAAGGAAGGGTCTGTTCCCTGTTTAACAAAGAAAAC
>JAWWEP010000009.1:15064403-15075162 GCA_035582995.1 Sycophila quercilanae | reverse complement strand
GTGGAATTGTTGAATTAACAGCTTTTTTTGGTTGGAAGTATTTAACAGCGCGATCGTTGATCCAACTAAATTTTTTTTCTCGGTGTAAATATACATTTATGTTAACGTAAATATAAATTTACGTTAATGTCCTTTAAAGAAAACTGCACTGAGAGAAAAATTTGGTAATTTTAAGTAAATATTTAACAAGTACTATTGAAGTAAATATTTAGTGAAAAGTACCAAATTTTTTTTCAGTGTGATTTCTAAATTTTAATTTATTCAAATTCTGAACGATTGTAATTTATTAATGTGAGTTAAAGAGCGATTAGGATAAATTACCTTGAAGGAATTCATCGAGAGCCTTGGACCAGTGGCGGAAGTTGCCCTCGTCGCTGGCCTTGTACCAGATGAGCGTACTCTCGACGTTGCTCTCGGGTGGCATCGGCCGGAAGCCCAGACCCGGGTTACTGCCGATCAGGGACTTCTCCAGCTGCCATTTAGGCTGCGATGCGTCCAGTGTCTGGTAGAACACAGCCAACATACCGCCGAAGAATGCCGCCAGGACAATGTAGAAAATTACGTAGAATATCAGGATCTTGGCTGGAATTTTTATCATTCTTGATTAGGCCCTTTGCCCCACGTACAAATTTTTGGATAAATAATTAAAACAGTTATAGTTTTATATCAATGCATCGCTATGCGAAATTCGCTTATTAGGCTTTTTACTCGACCGAACAGGGTGCGATATCGAAAGATTTAATGTTCCAATTATTACTTTATTTTCAATACGAAATTATGTTTTAAAAAATTGCTTCCTTCTGGAAAAAATTTAAATGTAGTACATGATACGGCGATATGATATCTTAAATAAATTGTGCGGCTTGAAGACTACAAAAAATATGATTTTTTAAAATAAACTTTACAATGGAATAAATTGATTGACGTTAGAAAAATAACAATTTTTAAATGTTGGTATATAATTATAAATTGTTACTAGTATAACTGCCGCAATCTCAGAGAAATCAGTGCAAAGTAAGACACCAACGTTAAGTGGTACTCTAGTGATAATCTAATTTCTGATCATTTAAATGTTATGGTTTAAGTAATACGAACTATGGTTTAACTAAGCGAAAAGAATAGCCTTTCAAATATTTATAATTTTATATGCATTAAGTAATCTGAATAATTTTTTGTAATACATAATTATCACCTTAAGTGATGACGAAGTACTGATCAAATTACCATAATTAGACAGTAAAACTGTAAAAAAAGCAATAAATACAGTGCAATTATAAAAATTGTTCAAATAAAATAAGTTACAATTTTTCTTAAAAGAAAAAATCATCAAAAATTAAATATTCACTAATGACTGGTTTTAGCCAAAGTAAAACGTTTTTAACACAATTTTAACAAAAATTAGTGTTACAAAAAATTGCTTTTCGAAAAAAGAAGCATACGATTGAATTACTCAAATGTTTTATTCTTCGTATGTAAGGAGCGAAAAGGCACGGGATTGTCGTGCAGGGGCTTATATGTTAAAAGATTGTTAAATCTAAACATGGAAAATAAATAAATAATAAAAAAAATACTCCAATGTTTCACGATAGAACTAAAAGTAAATAATTACTACTCTTTTTAAAAATCTAATAAATGCTAACTGACGCTAACAGCTGCCAGATTTTATCTTAATATATCTCACTTTAGTACCCCCTTCGTTCAGATCGCCCCAGAAGGTTAAATCGGCTAAATAGTTGATTTAAATTTCTGTCAATTGACTTTGTCATTCCGTCGAAAAATCGTTATCCCACTGCAAAATCAGCCTACGGAATTTCGTCAGTAGCGATTTTTGTACGATAAGAAAGTTCGCGCACAGGCCGAAGGAATTACGCGAGAAGCAGGGAGGTGACGGCGGCATCGCTCCCTGATCTTGGCTCGCCGTTAAAATAGACACATGCATCGGGACAATTATGATGCGTCGACTAATTGGCCTCAATTGGTACCCAGTGAGACGCGATCTCCTTACGCGACGTCGATGCCTTAGCTGCGCGCACGTGTCACCGTTTTTGCCAGCGAGGATCGCACGCCCCGATCGTACCGGATTTTTCGATCGACCAATGCATTCTTCATTATTTATTTATTTTTTATTTCTGTTTCTTCTTTACAAAATTAAATGGAGTCTAAGCAATTGTTATGAACTTATATAAACTGAATGAAGTTATATAATACAAATTAGGGGTTTTGTTAGATAAAATATTGTGCATAATTAGTTACAGATATAACTTTCTATGGGTATGTAGTAAATTTAAAACATTTTTAAAGAAAGTAAGAAATTTAAATATAGAATTGCTGATAGGCTCGCTTCTTCATTTTTTACTCTATTATGCTAAACTCGAATGACCAACCTTTATACAAAATGTACACTGAATTTATCACATAAAAATTTTAACTAAAACGTAAACAGATCAATAATTCAAGTTATTTTATGTGAATATTATTAACTCGAATGAGTGCATTGAAGTCGAACAATTATTTTCGGTATGGCGCGTTCAACATTTTAATCTGTACAGAAATGTAATTTTATGATAAATAATTAATTATTAATAATTACTAATGGCATTCTTTATTAAAATACATAGATGTAAATACCGTAATTCTAGGCCAGATAAAATATATCAGAATTATCAATATTTATTTATAAATATCACATAATTATTGGTAAAAAAGTATTTCTAATTTGATCCTTTATTCTGTTCTATAATTTTTATAATTATAAACCTTCAATTTATTTGTATCTTTTTCATGTAAATTTCAAAAAAATATAGCATCATATGTTTCTTATAAAATATAATCTCCTTTTGACCATTTATGTAAAAAAATTTGAAGAAAGTCTTCTTGTCAATAAATTTTTATCTTCTGCTGTATTGCCAACTGACACTAAATAAAGCATTATTAACGATGTAGCCCATTTATTAAACGTAATTTTGCTTAGCACTGAGCGGAAAAATCAAAATGTCAAAAGCATTATATTTATTTTTGTAAAAGTAGAGACGATCTAACAAAAATAATATGATTTTAAAGTTAAACATATTAAATCATTATAACCATATAAATATAAAGTTGTAAACTTTAACGTTCTAAAAATTTACAAATATTTACCTCCCGTAATATGTCATTATTACGAAAAACGCATAGTTAAAATATATAGCTACCACTCTCATTATTAGAATTAATGAATAAACAATTTTTTTAAAGAATAACGTTTATATAGCAATCATTTTCACTTTTATCATAAACTGTATGTACAAAAGTACCATGTATTTTTTCCAATAATTTCGATTCATTTTAAAATCGATGAACCGCAATGACAAAAAGAACCCCCTATACATGGCTAATTAACATCATACGTTGTAAAGCGAAAAGTACAGCACGAGAACAGTTCTATCAAAAAGATTCTTCCCGCCACCTTTCAGATTTAACCAAAGCCACCTAAACTTGAGGGGAATCCCATAGGGTCAATAAAAAAGAAGCGCTCCTTATACAACTATGCCAACTTTCCGCAGACTTTCGAGTCGATCGAACGTCATTTATCCCGCAGCTCTTCACACATCGAAGCGCACGCGACTTATCCACGACCTCTGACGGTCTTGCGCCTTCTGAAAATCAGCCACGCGCTCCAATAAAATTTAATTGGCTCCGTCAATAAAAAATCGCGCGCTCGGCAGTCGCGGCGCTCGAGTTTATCCGCCGGCCGTGATAAGATAAAGGAACACTCGGAAAAATCCGGAAGGCTGCGCGCGATGATATGGCTACTGCTGCGGGGAGCTGAGCATCGCGTGTTTTACTTCCGACGAAATTTGCTACGATCGCGGGAAGCACAGCCGAGTTTAACCGAGATACTCTTCGGCGGCTTTTCACAAAGCTTACGATCGAAGGAATGCGTCTGACCGAGTTGTCTGTTTCTACTTCGCGAATTGGCGTAGTAAGCGGTGCCTTTTAAGTGTAACGATGTAAGACTTTTTTTTTACTTAACTAGCTTAGTGACGTTGCAATTTAAAAAATGTTAATTAGTTTGCTGCGCTTAACAATTTTATTAAATAAGTTTTATCTTGTTTTATCTATTTATTTATTTAGTTATTTATTAATTATCTATTGAAAGCTTTTAAGAAGAATTAAGCAGAATTTTTTAACGAAATTAATAAATTAATTAAATTTAACAGATTTGAAGGTATAAATAAACAAATTAAATTTCTAGTAATTTAAGATTATCGATTCGAGGGTTAATTTGTTTCATGATTTTGTAATTCTCACATTTTTTTGCAGTCAATTATACACGTTTTAAAGAAGATGTTTACTGTTATGCTATGCGCGCCTGTGGTAAAAGCGCAGACTTGGTTTTATTTCCGGAAAGTCCCTTCTGTATATATAGCTGCTGAAAGATCTGGCTGGTTAGGTATCTGATATAGGCTACCGTGACTTCAGTAGTGCGCACGAACCGCACATGAATTTAATGCATATATTTTAACCATTCTATATTGTGACTTAACTTAGATTTATTAGTTATTGTAATGCGATTGAATTAGTATAAATTAATTTTTTTCATAAGTTTTGCAGAAAAGCTTTTTCCAGTGACAGTATAACTATAAGAAGAAGAAGGAAGGGAGGATTGTAAATGTGTGTATGCAGAAAAACTCAGTAATTATAAATTGTAACCGTTAAATAAGCGTTGATTACATTAAAAGTACCAAAGAGTTAAAATACAAATGGTTGGGCAAAAATCAATAAGCGTCGGATTCTAATTGTGCAGGTTTGACTAAAGTGTATTTTTTTGTTGTTACAACCTTTTGTACGTCCAAAGTAGTGCTTTTTAGTGGGAGCACATAGTACACCAATAAATGAAGTAAAAAATATCGATCCCCTTCTCCCTTGTTGTATACACCGTATTTTTTTAATAAATATAGAAACAATGCCCTTTTCATACACTGAAAAAAAAATTGGTAATTTTAAGTAAATATTTACTTCAATAGTACTTGTCAAATATTTCTTTGAATCAACTAAATATTCCATTAAAACTAAATGAATTTATCAGTTTCTAAATAAAGTAGTTTCAAAAAAATAATTGCTTGGTTCAAAGAAATATTTGACAATTACTATTGAAGTAAATATTTACTATTAATATTACCAAATTTTTCTCCCAGTGTAGTTGCACAAAAGACATGTGAAAAAATTAGTATTAATGAAACAATGAGCTATATTTAATATCGACACTTATTAAAAATCCCATAAAATGTAATTTTCATAGCAGTTACATGTCACCAAAAATCACGCAGATTTCTTATCCTCCATGTAAACATTCAAAAATTAATTCAGAAACCCGCCAAAAGAAAAAAAAACGCTTAAATATAGAAGAATATTTGCGAGCACAACGGAATACGACCTGAATGCACTGCACTCAGGAAGTTGAGAACGATCGAAGCGTATACGCCTCAGAAAAGACGGAAAAAGCTCTAGCGGTCTGTCGGGCTCGATCGCAGCTCGCGCCTAGAGCTGTCACGGGGCGGCCGAACCCCCGTCATCGGGACTGTATCTAGGACACCGTCGCTCAAAGGGCGGCCGATGCGTCACCACTCGCTCACGCATTAGACGAAACTAAACATCGGGGGTGCGGAGGGTGGGTGCCGTCGATGCACACGGCAGGCCGGGTTATTGATCTCCCTTCGCCTGCTCTATGCACACGTATATACGTATGTATATGGACGCGCGGCGCGACTCTACCACTGCGCGACCGAATATCCGCAGCTCTTCGCTCTCGGTCTGCTACGGATTCTCGGAGAGGGAGAAAAGTAGATAGAGTCCGTTTCCTCGGCCTCGCGGGGCGACCCCCGCCTAATGCTATCTCTCTTTTTTCCGCTCGACGCCGCGCTCTCGTTTTTCCGCCGCCGGGATCCCCCCCCCACCCCCCCCGCGCCGCTCTCTCCGGTTTCGCGAATCTATTATCGCTGTTAAGGGGCGAGCCTGTGTTAAACCTGGAAGTTAAAATAAATATTACTTTATTTTTTATAATAGTTCTGTATTTAAATTGACACTTTTTTTCTATTATTAATAGCTTTGAAATCACTATCGAGAAATTTACTCGATGTAAATTATAATTATTTCTATAGTACAAAAACATTTTCTAAAATATATATCTCACGCGAAGTTATATAGTAAGATTAACGAGCATTTTGAGACCAGTCAGATATCAAACATTTTTTATTCGAACCTTACTCGTATGCTGTTTAGAATGCTGTGTACTATTGGATTCGAATAAATTTTTAGTTGGGTTACACTCTACAACTTAAGCAAAACATCATCTTATTGACTTACTTTCTTTCTCTTTTATATAGCTTTTGAGATTCCTTATCGTCTGCTCGGAACGTAATAATAAAAAAGTTTATGCAGAATACTGAATTTTACTAAAATCATAAAATCTTCATTCGATTGTCGTTTTCTTATTTACTTCGTAAACTTTTATTTAAAATAATTCTATAGTAAATGTCAATTTAAATACAGAATTGTTATAAACATGAAAATATTTATCTTTATTTTAACCCAGGCTTTTCCCCTTAAGACAGACACCTGGTGTCACTTCCTGATCCTGCGGAGAGGTAGGCGATCCATTTTTATTTTTATTTTTATTTTTTTTTTGGTGAAGGGGCGACCATATATTTTGAGCGGGCGAAAATTTTCCAATTTTTCAATCGTAAGTTATGTTTTAACAAGTCCTCGCGTTCCCTTCTCTCTCACTCTCTTTACGAGATATAAAATCCAATCGATAGCATCGGCGGTATGGAAATGCTTTGTGAGAGCTCGCCCGATTTATTCGCGAAATTTCTAAATCAGCGTTTCAGCATAAAAATGCATAAATTAATTATATTAATTGAGAATACCCGTTAATACATTAGGTGCATTGCAGTGATTTCTTTTTTTTAAACGTGCGATTTTAAAATTAGAAATAGCAAGGCGTAAGTTATTTTTGCAAAGATAAATTTTTAAATGAAAAAGAAAAAGTTTATATGAAGTTCTTTTCGAACCGAGGCAGCCTTGAACAGAACGTGGAATAGTCCATTCGTTTATTGACTATTTTCTAAACTGGCTTCCAGTTTTAGTAAGCTCTGTTAGAGACCCTCGTGTGAGATATTTCAAAGTTGATAAAACAAAAAAAAACTGATGCTTTCAAAATTACAGAGTATAATCAGTACTTCCGCTGTAATCTCGTAAAAAATAAATTTCATTATCAATCGATGGATATATTCGTTCAAGTAACTTTTCCAATAGAAGTATCTCGGGCTCAATTAAAAAAGTAATTTTCCAAGTAATTATAAAGAACTATGATTCAAGTAGCAAATTTTTCAAATCAGCTTAGTATTAAGATAATTACAGCCTCTCAAAAAAGTATCAATCATAGTGTATGTACGTACGCAACAAATAATTAGAACACAATACGTGTACGTTATTAATTTAAGTAATACGAATGGTATTCAATTAAAAAATTAATAAGTTACTGCTTATTAAGTTTTTATAAACTTAGCAATTAATTTATTCTAAAAAGAGATAATTGAGAGATATGACCACAGCAGAGTTTTTGTATTCGCATCTGTGGCACGAGTTATCTTTGCTTCGATTGTACACAGTCATGCAGTGTGAACTCTTTATTTCTAATACAACTTAATTTAGCAAATTGAAGATAAAGTTTAATGAAATACTGTAAAAAGGTGATATTTTTCGTTGTGTAAACCATATACATATCACACATAAATAGAAATTATTCTGAATATATCCTATCGCAATAATGAGACTACGAAAGACCTGGATTAATTGTTATTGAATTCTAAGTAAATATCTCACACAAGCAAAGACTTTTTTGACGATTTAATATTTAGTCGAACACTTTAATGATTCCGCAAACAACAATTTGAGACATCAAATTGCGGCAATAAACTCCCGAGTCGTAAATCAATAACAAAGGAAACTAGGAAATGTCGCAACGAGTTATATTCATCCTCCACAGATGTTTACGCACGAGGAAAAATAATAATATGTGAGCGTGATTTTGAACTGTTTCATATTCTTTTTAATGAATGTCGAAAAGCTAAATAAAAAGCGTAAAAAAAATTTTTTTTTTGTCTTTTGATGAAAAAATCTGTATTAAAATTCGGAAAATAATTAAGTTATATTTACTTGTGATACT
This sequence comes from Sycophila quercilanae, assembly GCA_035582995.1. Lineage (NCBI taxonomy): Eukaryota > Metazoa > Arthropoda > Insecta > Hymenoptera > Eurytomidae > Sycophila > Sycophila quercilanae. The sequence continues at coordinate 15,066,953 of JAWWEP010000009.1, read as the reverse complement.
TAATGAATTAGTACAGATCAAATAATAATTAATCATTTAATTATATTAAACATTCGGTCAACTTCATATATATTACTACCTAACGATCGATTTAATAGTCAGAAATAAACGCTAAACGAAGTTTACCTATTTTTTTTACTAATTTAAAGTTTGTAGTTCTGAAAGTATTGTCGAGAATCGAGAAAAAAAACTTTTGTTTCAACCAATTCCACTAAAAGCGAAGATATAAAAAAAAAACCGATGAAACAAAAAAATCCCCACCAGAAAGACACTAAAGCAATCCAAAAATAGGAATATCTCTCGATTATCATTAACGCCCCTTAATTAACGAAACAAAAGCTTCTCCGCTCCGCGTCTCCCAGAGCCTTTTCGCCCAGCGAAATCCGATAGCGATGCGCGAGCTCCCTCGTTTTATATCGTCGATACGAACGCCCTGTTATGTAACCGCGTCTGCCGCGCGCTCATATATACCCCTCGGTGGCGCGTGCCGCGTTCTCGATGGCGCTCCAGAAAAGAAAGCCGAAGAAGCGAAGACAGAAAAATTCCGCGCCTCCGAACCTCCACAGCATCCCCTCGACTTCCCCGGAGAAGAGTCGCTCCCCCCTCCCACCACTCTCTAAATATAAAAAAGGGGAATTCAATGTGAAAGAGTATGAATATTCACTCTTTCAACGTTATAAGTCGTTCACTCTTCCGAATAAGTGGACGACTTATACCGTTGAAGAGTGAAATTTCACTCTTTTATATTCAGAGAGCAGACAGACCGTCAAGATGTCGGCTGGGCTGGCGCGGGGGTGCCTCGACCGGGAGGGCGCGACTCCGGGAGGTCGGTGCCGCCTCGGCGAGAGAGTCTCATCGATGACCCAGTTCCTCCTCCGCTCCGCCTGTGCGTCCCGTCTCTCCTCGTTCCCTCGTGCACCCTCTCTCCTCCCCCGCGCCAAAACCTCCCGACCTTCGCGCCGCGGAGCCCCCCTTCAGTCGCCATGTTCGCGCGCCCGTTATTGCAATCGATATCCGGGTGAAAAGCGAGGAAAAAAGGGAAGCGGAGAGAAGAAGAAGAGCGCCCCGAGAGAAAGAGGCGAGGTATGTCCGTTACTCCCGCCGACGACGGGGTGCGCGGGTTGCGTAACGGCCCGTCGCCGGCGCGCCCGAGGGGGTGGCTATGCTCCCCGACGCGCTGGGAAACCGTACAAAGCGCGCGGGTCCCTACTCGCGGCCATGCATGCATGCGCGCGCGAGCCCGCAGCGGGAGACTCGCTTCGAGCGGCCAACTGCAGAGGTCTCATCGACTTTAAGGGGCAGATCGATCGGCCGCCCCCGCGACAACCTCCTCTCCTCGCCCCCTGAGTCCCTCTCTCTCTTTCTCTCTCTCTTTCTTTTTCTTTCTTGCTTGCTACATCCGTTCCCTCTCGACATCCCCGTTTTTTTTGTTCTCTTCTTTTTCTGTCTCTCCGGAAATCCGCGGGGCTCCCGAGGATCTACCGCGAGGAGGTCGCGGGGGCGAGGGATCCGCAGCCGCGGGCGCTATACGTCAGTGCGCGTTATTGATTGCAGAGCGCGCGCGCGTCCGATCGCCGATCCCCCAGTTTCCAACGGGGCCGACGGAACCGATCCTCCACCCCCACCCACACCCACCCCTTCATATTTTGCCGTTTTTTGGTAAATAAAAGGCTATCTATCTATCTATCTATCTTCGAGGGGACGCCGCTCTCCCCCCGGCGACGACGAGTCTATCGCGCGGCCGGGCATCTTGGGACTCACCCCAGCTGGAGCCGGTCCGGCCCATGACCTGGCCGGTCTCCGAGTTGTACAGGAACATCCGCAAGCTCTCCCATTTTTCCAGCTTAGGCGGGGGCGTGTAATACTGCTGCTTCTTGTCGTCCATCTTAGCTGTCGTCGGCGCTCGCCCCTGGTCAGGTCCTCCTGCTGCTGGTGGCCGTCCTCCGGGCGCGGCTCTCCTCGCTTACGATGCCGCTGCCTCGGCGTGGGATGACGGCCTCCTTCGAGGACCGGGACTCGCTCTTCCTTTCTCTCCCTCTCGTTCCCTCTGTCTGTCTCTGTCTCGGCCGCTCTCGATCTCTCGGTCTCGCACTCGGGCGTCCGGCGTACTGGAGTCTCGCGCGACGACTGCGTCCCTCGCGCTCTCGGGTGCCTCTCGGCTCGAGGGATGAATATTGAGCGATCGAGCGCGGGGGGACCCCCACCTAGCAGCGGCGGCGCGCCTGCGCCGGAGCACCGCAGGATCGAGCGAGCGCGCCGAGAGGCAAAAGTGACGTCGTGCGCGCGCCCGACGGCGCCGGGGGTGCCAGGCTTCGATCCGCAGGCGCGAGCCACGCGGCCCTCTCGGCACCCACCCCCGTGACTCACCCCCCGCCGCCGAGGGCTACTCCGGCGAGCGACGCCGCTTATTGCGGATTTGCGCCAGCCGACGGGAACAGGAGGCTCGTATACGTGTGCATACTGGAGGAGGCTGTCTTTTATTGCTTTCTCATAGAGAAAGCCTTGTGTCGCCAAAATTTTTCGATCTTCAGATTTTGACGTAAAAGTACT
>JAWWEP010000009.1:15048453-15064303 GCA_035582995.1 Sycophila quercilanae | reverse complement strand
TGGATAATTCTCAATTTAATTAGAGATGCAGACATCTCTATGAGAAAGCATTGTGCCAGTGCAGTTGGCAGCGTTTTCTTATTTTTTTTTTTTTTGGGTTTTATCGACTTCGATGACATGCGGGGGTGAGCAGCTGGCCAGGGCCAAGTCGGTGCAACCGCGTCCTCGCGCCGCTGATTAACGCCGACGTGCTGGATCGAGTTTCCTTTGTATGGGGATAGGTAGATAGATAGATAGATAGATAGAGATACACTTTATTTGTCTACAAAGACAAAAATATACAAAATATATACAAGTATGTAACATGTAGTGTACAAAAAAATGAATGCAAAAGAAATGTATAAAATATCATCGCTTAACTAAATAAATAAACAAAAAATATATAATTTATGTAAAGTGCGCTTAAAACTGTATCACAGTTAGATGTTTGGCGCTTATTTAAAGTTTGTTTTTGGTCAGGGTGAATACTAATAATTACTAAAAATAAATATTGGTCCTGGACCCAGTAAAACGAGGGGAGGGAGATTAATTGAGGCTTCAGATTTGCGGAGTGTCGCTATGGAGAATTTGAGGGAGTTAATTTGAGCTTTTTTGTTGTCCGTCGATTGGTTTCTACGATTTTTAGTCTTTATTTTATTTTCTTTTTTTTTCTTTTTGGCGGAGTCGATGAAGTGGATTGGCTAAGTGAATGGAAGCGGAGCTTGCAGTGGCGCCTGACCGTACTGGGCTATTTCTCCTTTGCACGAGTTGCTAGGTGAAAATGATAAAGTGTTGGAGAAACGATTGCACCGCATTCTAATCTATTTCGCGATAATTCATGAGTATATATACGGGAAAGCAAATCTGAAAAATTCGGCTGCAAGCTTCGCTTCGTCCCTTATTAAAATTACGTAATGATCATGCATACGTGAATCTACAATGAGAGGTGAATAAATTAAAGTTAAATGAGCGTAGACACGCAAAGATACGAAACGTTAATTATAAGATGAAGAAAATGCATTTTTTGAAAATAGATCACAAGAGAAATTTTTTACAAGAAAATGTCGAAATTTACTTGTTTTAATTACTCAAACACTAACGTGTATAATTAATTCGTTTAAATTATTTCATAAACAAGAACTGGCTCCTGTATTGTTTTAAAAGATTTTATAATTATGCATATATGCATTATCAATGCACTTTTGTATGCGTCTGACCTACTCCGCCTCGTTCTACTGTGGGTGACTTTTATTCTCTTCAGCACAGTATTTGGGAAATCTCGTATTTATTTTTCGGATGCGTAAATATATTATTTAAATTTAAGAAATGATTACTTCTGCAGTCAATCAGCTAGACTTTAGAGAATATATTTTTATATCTAAAAAATATAATATATTATTATTAATATGCATACAATGTATATTATTATTGTATATACAATGATCTATTTACCGGAATCAATAATATTAAATGTTGATTACTAAATTTTTGTAGTGAGTGCTTTATGTACAGTAAGATTAAAAACAATTGTGGTACAATATCAAAGACTGATTTACATGCGCCGAGTGTACCCTCTTGATGTAAAGTGTCGTTTTACTAAATATTTCATCATTTTATTGATTATCCGTAACAATAAAAATTTTCATAAAGATACTCGAATATTGCGTCGTACGTCGTAAACTACTCCCAGAATATGTTTTCATAATGTTTCAATATATTTGCAAATGTCTGAATTTTAATGTCTATAATATTCGTGTATACGCGGGGCTTTTCACCAGAAATATACTTTGATGGACGAAAGTTAAAAAAAGAAAACCATTCACTTTTTTCTAATATGCATATCTCAGGACATTTGATGAGCACTTATGTACTTATAAATTTTCAATTAAAACAAATAATAATAAATTAATCTTTAAATGATCAAAATTTAAACGCACAAATTTAAAAACTGTAATATACAGAACAATTGTAGATAGGCAGTTTAAAATTAATTTTTATTTCTTTTCTTTATAGAGTATTAATAAACATGTACAGTTTAAAATGTGACGTTTGCATCGATGTAAGTACAACACCGTAGTTACCAGTTGCGCCTCGAAGATAGAATACCCCACGTTCGTGCTGGAAGTTGTGCAGATAGCGTGATAAGGATTTTCGCGATAGTTTGTTATTGACTTCGCGTACATGCGATGTTAGGAATCTACGAATTTCACGAGAAACGAGGACTCAACCTTCGTCCTATTTGCTTCTGATCCAGATAGTTGGGTCAATCGTGTTCGAATATCTGATGTTGATTTTTTTTTCCTCAAAGACTGCAATCGTGCCTGCAACGTCAAACATTTGACAAGTTAAACAGTGCAGCATTTAGAAACCAATAAACTGCGATTATATTACTCTGAAAATTCAATTTAATTAAATTTTTAATCGATACTTGGTAGTGCGTATCAAGGTTGAATTAATAATGAGAAACTTTTTGGTTGGTAACATTTTTTATTAAATATTTTATTACAGGAGGTTAAAATATTCATAATGCATTCGGATAACAGAATTTACAAATATATCTCGATATTTTCGGTATATATATATATTTTTATATATATAGTGTGTATATACACATCACATGTTCGTATGTAAACTCTTTTATAATTTTATATATATTTACATGACCTAGTGGCACACACAAAAAAATTCACGCAGCATACAAATCTCTTTTGAATTGAACACACACACTCGTACTCTCATTACGGTAGTTTCTCTCACATTGCTATGCGCGAATTCGAAAAACTTATTATCTCATCAATTTGCCTATTGATTTTCACGTTTCCATCTTTGTCTTCGTCTCGATCACGTTTATGATATAATTAATTAATTAATTTACAATATATATTTACTTCTGCGTTTAAAACCGTCGCTGGCGATTATTCTCGTCATATCGTCAAAATTCCATTCATCACCCATTATTTGCAGGCACACTCATAAAACTACTGCGTAGAATCTCGTTTTTCATATCATTTACATTTTTTTTTTATATTTTTTTTTCATAATTTTTTTATTCATTTATCCACTTCAATCGCTTAACAATATAATATCGTCGTCGCCGCGCTGCCGAGTTCTCGGAGTCTCCGGGTCCGTTTTTTGGGAAAAAAAATTCAACGGACCCAAGTCAATTATCAAATTTGTTTAACCTCGGCGTATTATTGTTACCGTCGAGCGCCGATTTGTCAACTTCTTTCTCAGCCGTAAAAAATTTTTCTTCAACACTCGCCTTATGTATTATAAAATTATTCAAGTTGATCGACGCCTTCGAGTAACACAGTTATATATTACGATTACTCTGAAATAAAAACACGGGGTTCTTTCAGTTAAATTAAAATGTAAGTAAAGGAAAAAAGCGTTTTTTTGTGCTAATGTGCGATGCGATGAAACTGCGGCGAAACTTTTTCTTCATTTAACTGCTTAACAGGTAAGTACTTTAGAGCTTTTAAGTTTCGCCGAAATTTCCTTTGAACTTTGTTTTTTTTTTGTTTTTTTTTTTTTTTTTAATCATTTTTGTATTTTTCAAAGACGCATACAAGTTTGACGCAACTTTTTTTTTTCATTTCAAAGTTCGATTATTCTCGTTGATTGCTGAGAAATAACGACACGCACTTTTATTTTTTTTTGAACAAACGCGTCCAACATTCTTCAAGTCTATTTTTGTCATCACTGATTCATTCAGTGGTAATATTAATATTATAGTACTATTATTAATGACGATGTTAATGGTAGCAATAACAATAATAATGTGATAATATAATAGTAATAATAATCGTAAATAGTAATGATAGTAAATGAATCATGAAAAGCCCATCGCAAGCGCTAGTTAATTCAAGCAACGAAATAGTAATAAAGAAGGGGAAAAACGGCGAATAGTCCCCTGCAAAAGGAGGTTCAAAATCAACATTGTACGGCGAAAACATTTTGTCAACGTACAAATTAAAGAACTATTAACGTACTACAAAGATAAAAAAAATAATCGGCCTTAACAATAGTGCGATCACTGCAAGCACAAAAATAATTAAACTACTACTTAGACTTTGCCTCTTTATCAGCGCAAGTTTTCTATAAAACTTAGAAAAAACAAATTTTTTCCCCTATCGAGACGTACACAATTATTAATGTTTTTTTTCTTTGTACCCACGTTTTACGGCAGTTAAATCGTTTTTAAACACTCGCACTGGGCTTGCACGACAGCGTCAATTTTTTTTCACATATACAAAATACGTTATCGAAGAGCAAAAAGTTTATAGTAAAACGAACTGAACGTTGCGTTGTTGCTTCGTTAAGTGGATCGGAAGAAAATACACGCCGGGCTAGTTGCTTTCATCGGAGTTCCTGCGACGCGTCAACGGCAGGAACATTCACCGTTATTACAATTTCTTTCTCTCTCTCTCTCTCTCGCTCTCGCTCTCTCGCTCTAAGTTTACGCGTTTTACTATATTTCTGAAATAAAATTTTCACTTTGTGCACTGAATTTTTTTAACGTGTACATGCACGGAAATTCCAATTCGTATTTTAAGTATCTGGAAGCGATGTTCATGACACAGTTGTACAAATTCGGAATAGTTATTTAAAAATATAAAATTTTTAAACAATTATTACAGAAATAATATTTTTGTAATGAACTATTTGACCTGATGAATTTTTAAAGATCAGCCAATCGTCGCTGGCGATTGCAATGCACATTGTAAAACTGCTACATCAGAAATTCTACCCTGAGAACAAAAATTATTGAAATTTTGTTTTTGTTTGTTAGTCTTTGAAATTATACCACTCTCTTGTACATTCCTTGATATTATTTGTGGTACAAAAAGATTTTTCGAAAATTTTTTGTTTCAATAATTTAGTCCACAGTATATAAAGCAGCTAACACGAAAATCCAAAAAATGTCAATGAAAGTTTTAACCTTTTTTGAATATTTATGTTATTCTAGTTAAATGTAAACCTAGAAACATCATCACTTTTGCAACAATATTATTTGTTATGTTCGGCTGCAGTTCTACTTTTATCAGGGCTTGCCTTCACTTACAAAAGATTAATAGAGTTCTAAAGAACAATGATTGTTTCACTACAAAGGTAGTCTTAAACTGCAGTCGAATTCTTTCTCTTTTAAATATAAGTCACTATGCCACTGTGATTTACAATGATGATTCTATAGGTTTCGAAAACCACCTAAGAGTATATTTTATCTTATGTGCAAATGTGAACTTGAAAATAGAATAAATAAAGCTTTCTTCTATCTCGCTCTTATTCACTCATTCGCTCGCAAATGATTTTTCCTCTTTTTAATCTTTTATTTATCGCAATTATCAATGTTCTTTCTTAGTCTTTCAAACGTTTCTTCGCCGGCATTGAAGTATTTTTTTTTCTTTTGCTCCCACGAAAAATTCGCTTCTAAGTTCACGCCATTATATTTTCTTTTTTACACTTCCACCACTGATATGGTCCATTAATTTCTGCAACTTTTGATTTCTCAGGACATGTTAAATGCGTAATACTGATGTGATAGAGAAACACGAATATCTAAGCCAATCGCACGCCCTTAGAATCTACCGTCACAAAGATCACTGTCGACATAACAAGTTACATCGTTGTTCTGTCTCTTCGATTATTACTTTTTTTTTTTGTATTTTTCTGTTTTTTTTTCTCTTAACAATACTTATTAATATCGTACTAATGTTGCTTGTTTTCGTCACTTAGAGAACTAAATATTTCTCATTTTATCGACGCTACAAAAAAAGAAAATACAAGAAACAAAAAAAAACCACTAAGATGGTAATGAGCTTTAAAATTGAAACAAAATAATTCTTAAAATGAAATATACTATTGCCAGTTAAAATTTATATGCAGGCGCAAAATTCTTACTTTGAGCTTTTTCAGTGATCAATGTAAATCTTAAATACTTTTTGTTAAACTAATGTTGCTCATAGTCTAATAATAAAGAAGTCTGAAATGACTACAAACGTTTCGCTCGTGAAATTCACAACCACTATTGTGTTGAATACTAAAAAATACAAGCTAAATATGCACGTGACGATTTTCTCGTTTCTATGGGCAAATAAATGTTTAAAAAGAGTCGATGCGAATTTTTATTCATTTAACACTAGCAACATCAACGGGACTCTCTTAAGATATATCCCTTGTCTTTAATATCACTGGATCACTAGAAAAAAAACTTTTTTTCCTTTGATTTAATGATGTTTAAATGGACACTGCGAATGAAAGCTCAAATTAAGTTCAGTACACTCTAGACTTATAGATTTATTATTTGGTATTAACGAACCAGTTCGCTTCTCGCTAGCTTAACTTGGACGAGTTAAAAAACCTTCGCAACGATTTTTGGCAGGAAACGATGATTTCTTTTTTTTTACACTTTTAAACTATAATTTCGTGTTTATTTCAGGATTTTTAAAATGACGCTCCCTAAATCATCTTCTAACATGAAACTGTAGAGCACTGACTTGTGCAGCGTAGAATAAAATTTCTTTACTTTTTTTTTATACAAGTTAATAGTACACTACCTTCGAAATGAGAATTTAAAAAAAAATAATAAATTTCAAAATAATGAGTAGTATCGGTACGTAATGAATTCGATTAAGGTAAACACAACCGATTTTATTCTATGTGCACAAGATCGAAAACCCTAAAACAACGCAACGAAGATTATTTTACGCATCACCTGCCGCCTAACACTACTTTCACAATCATTATCTTTGACTAGCTGCCACAGATACCATCTCGACAATTATATTACTTATTTTCAAGAGACCGAACAGTGGATCGCAAAGCGCATTCTCACTTTTCAAATAATATCAATGAAGTGAGCTTTATACATTTTCCGTTTGAATAAAAAAATTCATCTCCATCACTTCTGCGCTTAATTTATGTTTAGGTACCTTAGTTTCTATGTACATTAAATCAATTAATTTACGGCAAATTTTTACAATCAAACTTTTTACAAGGATTCATCGTGTACTGTATAATATCGTTGACGAGACAAACGACTACGTTTCATAAGAATTATGCGCTGTTGTCCACGGAGATTGTGAAATAATTATTATTAATTATTTTTTTTTATTATTTCAAATAAGAGCATCCACACTAAACAGGATTAATCAAGAGATAAAAGTTTCGTATAAAATTTCTAAAACTGATCCGATGGACGACTCCATGACTACTTGCTATTATTATTTTTTTTTTTAAATATTTTTTTCTAAAGAAAACAAAAGCCATCGTTTCGACTGAGGCTATATCGACGTTTAAGTTTTCTTTCCTTTTTTTTTTAATAATTTTCATTCTATTCTCATCATTTTTAGTTATCGATTAAACACACGAAGGAGCGCAACGGCAGCTAGACAATCGAACACTTATGGTATTTCTCACACGCAAGTAGTTGGAAAATATACATACAAGAGTGTTGTGTGAATGTGTGTTACTTGTGAGTATGTATAGTATGCGTACACAGAATCATAGTGATAGCGATAAGAGTAACAATAGCAGTAATAGTGATGGTAAATTTTTTAGCAATAGCAATAGAGATAGGAGTTACATTGTAATACGTGGCGGAACCTTCTCTTTCTTTTTTTCATTTTTGTATTTAGTTGAGCGCGCGCGGGGCTGTCTGCCGCGTTTAGCAATTATTAGTTTAGCAGTGGTTTAGCGAGTAGCGCGATATACTCATCACCTTGTCTTTCCTTAAAAATAAGTTTTTTTTCTTTTTTCTTTTATTTTCTCGTTTTTGCGTATCGAAAAGTTTTTAGACGCGTACACAGGTGTCCGTACGTTATGAGACGCTAATTTATTCTTTCTGCATCTTTGCTGCCTACACACACATTAACGGGAAGTATAAATTGACCGAGATTTTTCATTATGTACAAAAATTCATTAAAAAATTCAGTGGCCTTTCACGAGTTTTAAAGTTAATTTTTTTTTAAAAACGCATTATGGTATATAAATAATAATGCACTTCATACGACTCATGCGCATGTACTTTGTGGACTAAACAATTTCGATCCAACATATTGATTTCATTCGATTGAAAAGTAGTTGTAAAAAAAAAATATTCAAATTCAATCACACCGCGGCAACAATGAGAGTAATAAAATAATTTAAACCGCAATTTATACCTCTTGTACACGCACGACACCTTTTATTTTTCTCACGAAATAGGGAAGAATACTAAGGAATTTTTTTTATTTAATATCACATTTTAGTCAGTTAGCGTATACTTCGTTTATAAAATTATAATGGCTTTGATGTGCGATTAATTTTAAGGTTGAAGCTTGTGACTTTATTTATATTAATGGTTATTTAAAATTAATTAATAATTTCTAATAGACTAAAGGAACGACTAAGAATTGAAAATCTGATTAAGGTTTTCTTTTTTGGCAAACGATGTTGATACAAATAGAAAGATAAATCACATATTCTTCCCTATTGACCATCCTTTTTTTTAAAAAAAAAAAAACCTACCGGACTCACGTTTTAATAAAACATAAGGATCAGTATTTTCCCATTTCCTCATTATCTACGTGTCAATGCTTTGTACATAACGCATTATACCTCTAAATATATTCACATTAATAATAGCAATAATAATATTAATAATAATATAATAATATAATAATAATAATATTATCAATAATAATAATCGTCGCGTTAATCGTTATATATCATAAATAAGAACTTGTAAAAATTATACACAATGTATACCTCGTATCGAGAATTACGAAAAAAAAAAACACTCTTCTCACGAACGGGGAAAGTTACAAGAATGAGAAGGAAGAAAGGTGAACAGAGTAGCGTAAATAAGTAAATACACAAAAAAAAAGAAGATAAAACACGAGTCTCGCGTCATTGAGAAAAGTGCACGCGCCCTTATGTAAGTGTACGTGTGATCGTGTCTGGGAATTAATGTGTGGGAGCGCGCGTTCGTGTGAAGGAGTTTATGAGTGTACTCTACATCACATAAAACACTGAATTCGTCTAGAAAAAAAAAAAAAAACGTGAAGTCACGAGCAATCAAGTGTGAAACAGGAGCGATGGCTCCGCAGCGGGCGCCCCGACGACGAGCATGGCAATGGCGATGATGCGTGTGAGGGTGAGGCGCAGGTGCGACAATGTCTTCGAGATGGCGACGACGGCCGCCGAAGACGATTCGACAGCGTCCAAGTGGTCCGTGGCAGGGGATCACTTGTCAGAGCTCTGGCACTGCTCGCCGCCCGATTGTTTCATCGTCGCGTAGTCCAGCCGGTACTGGGCTGCAAAACATCAAACAAACAAACGGACCGCCGTCAAACTACACTGTGGTACGCCATTCGCGGGACCGAGGGTTCGGTGCGCTCGGAGGTTGCGAATGCTTGGACAATGTCAAATTTTTTTTTTATGACAAATTTTTTGCACTTAGATTTTTACATTTTTTTTTTTAAATTCGACCGTTATCAAGTTGGTCGGTTAAAACTTTGATATCGCCCAATGTTGATGAAAATAATCTACAATTGAAGATGTATTGGAATTATGATTTTTGTTAAGTACATAACTTACTCATTTAAATAAAATAACAGATTAGATGAATTATGCTATATTATAAGTTGAAAATGCAGAAAAAAATAGCAGGAATATCTTTAATAATTATCTTACAACTTTACAAAAACGCCAACTAATTGAAATATAAAAAAATTTCTTAGATATCGTATTTATATTGTGATAAAGTATGTATGAATATAATTTACTATGTAAGCTTTATGTAAACACTGAGTGAACACTGTGTGAAATACATACATACACACATAAAAAAAAATACTTTTAAGAATGAAATTTGTCTATTTCTATTGCGAACAAACAATAAGCATTTCAAAATGAATTTAATCAATTATTCGTTAAAACAATATAAACATCAATTTAAATATTTAAATCTTTTATAAATTGAACTTTAAGCAATCCAGAATTTAGTTTAAGTTTATAGTTTAAAATGATTATTTACTTTGGCTTGTTTAGTAAAACGTTATAGACATCGAAAAATAACTTATAAAATCACAGTACCTTATTTGGCGTGTTTAAATAACTCTTAAATTCAACTAACTAGCAATTCGACTTTCAAAATTAAAAAGTAAAAAGAAGAATCATATCTTCATTCACGTTAAGATGACATACCTCTCCTCGTGATGTCCTCCATTGTCTGCTCTTTACAGTCTGGCGCTATATGAGTATTGCTACCGCAATTGTAGCACGATATTTTGGCAGGGACAGAAGGAGGGGGATTCGCCACTGGAGCATACGTCACTACCGGGGGAACTGGCACGTAATTCTGTTGCTGCTGTTGCTGCTGTTGCTGCTGTTGCTGCTGCTGCTGTGGCGGTGGAGGTTGTTGCTGAACAGGACTGGGCGTGCTTTGAACAGCCGCGGCAGCTTGGGCAGCTGCGACCGCAGGGGGAGGAGGTGGGGGTGTCCCGGTAGCCGTCACTACTGCATTGTTGCTGCCTGGTGGAGGATGGCCAGGGTACTGATACATCATCTCGCCGTTGGGCTGATACGCTATCGGATAGGCAGCGGGCGCAGGCCTGTAGTGCGTGAAATTTGAATAAATACCGGTGGTGGGCCGCAGGGCCGGAAAGTGCGCTTGGTGCGGCAAGTAAGCAGTCATTGGCGTGTGTCCTGGCGGCGCGGGGTACGTTATGCATGGCATCCCCGTCGCAGGTGGAGCGGGAGGCGCGCCGCCGCCGTTCACCATGCCCGAAGAATGACTCTTGTGTCGCATCATGTGACTCTTGCGCGAACGCTGCCGCTCTGGATTCGAGAGAGGACCACCTGAAGGAATAGAGTGAAGGGGAGGGGGACCACCGTGTTGCTGTTGTTGCTGCTGCTGCTGATCGTTAGGCACGCTACCGTTGTCATTGCCCATCCAAGGAGCCGCTGGTGGTGTTTCGGGTGGTGAGCGGCTACCAGTGCTATCCGAACTACTACTCTGCGAGCAGTGCCTATTGTTTTCGGGTTCTAATCGAAGAGACTGCAGTTGTGTTAAGCAGTACACTTGTGGACCATTACACCTAACAAATCAAGAAGATGCATTAATATTTCTTTTAGACGAACTGAACCGAATCATTCCAATAGAAATTTGAATATTACCTGTTAAAACGATTTTGAGTACCAGCCATTGGAACAGTTGTTAAACAACCATGGTAGCAGGCATTTTGCGCGGGATAAATTGCTGGCGGAGCTGGGAACATTTGTATATGGGTGGGTTCTATTTGTGGAGGATATCGTCTCATATTCGCTATCGCATTGTTGTTCTGATGGTGATAATGCATCATACTGGTATCTTGCATTGTCATAGATTTCGCGTTGGAATTTTCGTTCATAACGTTCTCCATTGGCATAATCTATCGTGAAAAATAACATTAAAATCAAATTTGAAACGAAAAAGAAACTTTTTATTAACTAATTTAATACCTCATTTTCAATAGGTTCATTCGTTGAATGCACGTTGTTCGGACCGTCAAGTTTTTTCTCTGGAGTTTGATTTAAACCGTTTGTTGTTTGCGATTTAATATTGTTCAGTACGTTTGATATCATATCGGTTTTCAATATATCTTCATCGCTCAGTCTCCTAATCTGCTAATCAAAATTAAATACAGTATTATAACTCACGGTTAAAAGTGCTAAAATTTAATGTAATGTCATAAATTTATTTGCATCTAAAATGATACCTCGTTGTTGTAACAGTTTTGGAAGTTGCCTTTAAAGTTAGGCATCTCCTTATTGCTAGTTTCACGAAGTGTGTCGCCGGATAATGAAGGCTTCAACCGTGGGGGTGGTGGTTGTTGCTGCGGTTTAGACGAAGCTGACGTCGTAGTCGTATCGATGCTATTGTGCCTTGTAAAGGAAGTGGGATTGTTCATGGGAGCGAGAGGTCGAACTGGTAACAACGGTGGAAGGGACTGCTGCTGAGGCGGCTGTCCCATACTCCTGCTCGTGCTAATTGACGGAAGCGGGGGCAGTGACATCGCCGTTCCCTGATGCGCATTACGTAAACATTATTTTACTTATTATTTACTTAGTTCTTATTTTACTCCTTTTAAAATTATTACAAAGTAAAACTGAATACTAAAAGTTCTTACGATTGCATTAGAATTGGTTATGTTTGTCTGACTACTGGAAGTTGAAGTCGACGTCGTCATTGTATTCGATGTTGTCGGCGTCACCTGACAGGAAGTTCGCGGCTGCTGTTGCTGCTGTTGGGGTCCGTTGCTATTGTTTTTACGCTGGAGTTGTCCAGTAGGCGAATTGCTTCTGCTGTGCGACTGGGACTGCGAGGGCGAAGATTGTCGGCTGACTAAGGGAGAGGTGGGATAAGGTAAGGCGTCGCTCGGATGATATATAAATTGATTGTAAGCCATCATGCCTTGACCTGGCCAAGGTGGCATTTGATTGACCGTTGGGTAAACGTGAACCGAAGCGGACATGTAGGGTGGGTGACCTCCTTGCATTGCTATCTGCTCTGGACTTGGTATGCAAAGACCTGGTGGTGGAATACCTATACCTGGAGGAAGTGCTGCAATCATGGGATTTCCACGCATCTGCATTTCTCCTAAAATCAAAAATTACAATTATTTAATTATTTTATTTTTATGTTGTAAGTTTTGTGTGCTACATTAATATTAAGGTTTTAACAATTGAAAAATAAACATATTTTTTTAAATTTAGTAATTTGTAAGTTTTGTTACAATGTAATGTGCAGGAATTTAGATATGTTAATTAAAACAACTCCATTAATTAAAACAAGATCAGTAAGCCTGAAGCATGATGCCATAGTAAGTCACCAATTGCATCAGTTAGGCAAGGAAATCTATTTCAATGCAACAAGTTAAATGAAAGGGGAGTTACCTTGAAATGCTTGAATTGGTGGGGGAACCAAACAGTTTGCAGAAATTTCGGTTTCCACTCTGTCATTTTGATTTATGCACGGTATACAAGTCTGAAAAGAAATATACAAGAATGTTAAAAAATCTAGAAAACATAAAGCATCACTTTTAAATTTAAAAAAAAATGTATGTTTTGAATTACTTGTGTAGATTTGAAGGCTGCTGTTCCTGGCTTGGGAATGTTCAGGCGAGCCTCCTCCTCCTGCAGTTTCAGAAAGATATTGCCGAACGTACTCTTCTGTTCATAATTGAAGGCTGGATGATTGAGAGCCATTGTATATAGTAGTAACAGCTCCTCCAAAGGTTGATCATCTTGAGTAAAATTGGTCCCGTTCAGCATATTGCTAATTTCTTGAAAGTCAAAATTTGACAAGTTCTTATACAGGATTACTGCACAGGAGTAGTTGCAGGAGTGCAGGAGAGCCATATATAGCGCAAGTTTTCGCCTTGTGCGCTTATCAGTCATACCGACATTTGTTAACTCTGCCAGGTCCGAGGCATTATTGGCACGGTGCTCTGTGTCACGCAGGACATTATAGTCCCGCTTGCCCAGGTCCTCCACACAAGTGCCTAAATACCGTACTTCAAACGGTAGGCACATGTTTAACAACGTGCACATCACATCTATGCGCTTATAACTGGAACATTAAAAAAAAAAATAAATTTGAAATAAATTCATACTCTATAACTGTCTGATATTTTCTTTTTTCTTTATTTGTCCTTTTGTTCCAATGATAACTTACAAAAAGACTTATTATCAGTAATAGTTGTAAACTAAATTAAACTAATAAAGATTTTGTTTCTTATGTTTGTCATTCTTAAAGTACAAATTGCATTCTAGAAAAAACCTGTGGATAAAAATAGATCTATTACAAAGTTATTATTGTACAACTTCTTACTTTCATCAATTATCCAATCCTTCAAAATGATTCAAGACACATTTAATTAAAATAAATGCACCACAAAGTTAGTATACAGGTAACTTGTGAGCTTATATATACAAAGGTGAGCGAATTGGTTACAAGTAAAATATAGACAAATAAAGCTATATACACTAATTAAGGTAAAAGAAAGAAAAAAAATGTATGCTGATTGGTGGCAGTCTAAGTTTGTCAAACTGAGAAGCAGATTTCTCAAGAGTATAATAGTATAACATCTTTGTAAACCGTGGAATCCCCCCGGAAAATCTCGCAATTATCATCTCCACCTCCATCTCTTTTAAATTCCAAGTTAGCCTCGTCGCAGGGTTGTGCCCGTCAAATTCCGAACGCATGAAATACGAGATATCCGGAAAAGCGCACGGCGCTTAGAAAGCCCATAAAGCAGCGGTGGTGGTGGCGACCGCGAAGGAGCGAGCGAGACGTAGCGAGCGAGAGCGCGACAGAGAGAGAAAACGCAGAAGAATGGAAAAAGGTGTCCCCCGGGCGCGAACGTAAATAAATCGTGTGGTCGACTCCGCCGTCGAATTCGACTCAAGAAGGAAAAAAAAGGAGCCTCGGCACCCTCCCCGTGCACCCGACGGCGCACCTCTCCTCGCGGCGCGTAGGTATAAAGTTCGCGAGACGCCGTCGTGCCCGCGATTTCCACCATCTCCCTCTCTCTCTCTTTCTCTCTCTCGCGCTCGGCCCGTCCATCCTCTCGGCCGTGTGCAATGACGTGTTTTGGGCCGCCCGTTCACGGTGGGCTCGGCTCGTCCGCGCGACGATTCGACGCGACGCCCGGGACGGGCTCTCGGCGGCAGCACACTCACCTGGACAGATTTCCAAACCATGATACCACGTTCTCCTTACACACCATTGCCAGACAACATTGATACCAGCTGGGGGATTGAGGAGAGGCGGCCGATTTATCAGTGAGCGACTATCGGAGTCCTCGCTCGCGTCTCGGGCGACGTCGTGCTCGTCGTCCTCCTCGTCGCCGTGCACTAGCTTCACCTCGCGGCTTGGACTGTCTCTCTCTCTCTCTCTCTCGAGCCTTCGCCGTTCCTCGGGTGGCTCTCTCACGCGCGCACGCACACACTCGCGCGCCGCCTCCTCTCACGGTCCCGCGACGGCGGGCTGCTGTCGCGCGGCGCCTCCTCGACGTCGTCCGCGAACGGCCGGAGCCTCTACCTGGCCGACTCTGAGGGTACGGGAGCGCGCGTCCGGTGGCAGCCCCTCACTTTCGCAGAGATCGCAGGGTCCACTCGTCTCTTCGTCGCTTCTCGTCCGGAGAGCGCGCGGCACACACGAAGAGGATCGATGCGCGGCGCGCGGGGAACAGAGAGCGCGAGAGAAGGACAGCTGCGCGCTGCGCGACTGTGGTGCCGTAGCCGTAGGCGACGAGCGTACGTACGAGGCCCGACGGATTGCGGAGCGTGGCCGGGTGGCCCCCTCGCGGCGGATTCGGCTGAGGCGCGAGCGCGAGAAATAGGAAATTCCGAAATTCGAGTAGGTAGTTAGGTACACGAGTATACTAATATATCTTATAATTATGTTTATCTGACGCTTATCGTTTGAGTTTGAGTTTTCGAATGGTAAGATTATAAGGCTTAACTAGAAACGGATTTTGTTTAATGCGATACTTAAAAGTATCAATGCAAGAAAGAGTAAATATTCTTACGTTAATTATCAAAAAGAATTTTAGTCGTTAAATGCTTCTGCGAAAAGGAAAAGCAGTGAACGTTATTCTATACCATCTTATACAATAGTACTATTATAAGAGTTCGGAAGTCGGACCCTTCGAAGGTTTTTTTTTTATTATTTATTTAATTATTTAAAGTTGCATCCCCAGACGGTATTAGCGACATATGTATATCGTCGCTCCTAAAGAAGAAAAGCAAGTTTAATTTCTTCTCAACTTCTCAACGAAGAAAAGCATTTTTGAGATTTTTCCAGCGAAGAATAGCAGAATTCAAATCTGCTGCGAAGAAAAAC
>JAWWEP010000009.1:15027402-15045502 GCA_035582995.1 Sycophila quercilanae | reverse complement strand
GATTTTGACATATATGGACCATCTAATTCATAACCCATTTTTCTGTAATAATTCCTTGTTCCAACCCCTATAAAAAAAGTATTATAAATATAATGTAATTTTATATATTTTTAATGTACTATATCTAACAAAAGTTACTACATTTCAGTTGTTCTAAATAAAAAAGCAAATTTGAGAAATATTGTTAATGAAAAGCTATTTTGTAGAAATCTTGCAAAATATATTTTTCTTTTTTTCACATGTATGAAATACCCTTATAGAAAATTGGATAATAACCTATGCAGTTTTTATCAATAATTTTGAACATGTTGGTCTTTAAATAAGCAACAACATTATATTAGATATAACTATAAATACCTGAAATAACGGCAATTTTTTGAGATCCGTGTTCTTCTCTAGCAATTCTCTCAGCTTCCTCCATCAAAAGCATTCCAAAACCTTGATGTTGAAACTTTGTTGGATCACGAGCATTTACTGGCACGACACTTCCATAAACATGAAGTTCTCTCACTATTGAACATTTTTCTTTTAACTCAGTCCTGAACAAATTTAAAAAAATTATTTTGTTGAATTTGAAGTTTTTAAGCATTTTGACATCAAGTACCTGAAAGTGTCACTGGAGCATTTTCTAAGCCTTAACAAACCAACTAAAATATCTTGCAAGGGATCTTCATATGATAAAAACGTTTCCCAACCATTGTTTGCCACATAATCTCGTCGAATTAATTCAACTTCATAAGGTTGAACTTTATTATGAATTTCTTGGATACCAACTTCTCGTGTTCGTACATCTCTGCAAGTGACACCTAAATCTTTCATTCTATCAAGAGCTAATTCACGAAGATTTCCATGTTCGACTCCAGAACTAAAACCAATTACAAGAACAATATTAATATTCTAAATTTTGATAATACTTGCAGAAGGCAAAAATTTGTTAATATGATTTTACCTTACTAGTGGCATGGGAATATCTCTTTGAACTCTGTACACACGAGTCCATGGCGGGACAAGAGCGAGAATTCGCGCAATTAGATCAACAAGTACACTTGGTGGATAACTTTTATATCTTCCTGTTTTCCACAGCTCATACAAGCCAGTGCCACGAATGACTAGAGTAGGATAAATTTTCAAACCATCTGCTCTAAATGCTGGATTCTCAAAGAATTCCTGTAAAAAAATATGTAAGATGTTTAATTCTTGAAAATTTCAATTTATGAATATTTGAAACTACATGCTGCTTACAATAAATTGTTCAACATCTCTTTCAATATCTACATTTGGTAAGTCAGGCATCATGTGGGCTATGACTTTAAATCCTGCATCTTTAGACAATTGAAAACTTTCACAAACTGCACGCACTGTGTGACCTCTGTTTGTGTCTCTAGCAATATCTTCATAAACAGATTGAACTCCAATTTCTAGTCGAGTGCAACTATAGCGATTATATAATAAAAAATTTCAGAATAAATAAATTTTCATATTTTAATTTTAAATAATTTAAATTAATTTTAAAAAACATACCCATAGTTCAACATATCAGAAAGATGTTTTTTGAGACAGTAATCTGGCCGAGTTTCAATTGTAATGCCTATACATTTAGTTCTACTTTTTTCTGAATATTTGACAGCTTCAGCTATATTATTACTTACATGACCTGATAATGCATCATGTAAGTTTCTTATAAAATAATCTCTGTAGTCTTCAGGTAAAGACATGAATGTTCCTCCCATAACAATGAATTCAACTTTATCTACACTGTGTCCTAATTGCTTTAACTACAACAAAAAATATGGATTGTTAATGACAGCAATTTGTACCATTTGATTTAATAATAATATTTTAATATCTTTTCTACCTGTTCTACTCTATGTCTAGTTTGTAAAAAGGGATCATAACGGGCACGAATTGCTCTCATAGAGGTTGGTTCATATCCAGTATACGACTGTGTTGAGTACTCAAAATCTGAATCAGGACCCCCAGGACAATAAACACAAATATTCCCAGTCATATTAATATGCGGACACCTGTGAGGTTTGCACATGACTGCAACAACAGCAATCTAAAGAGAAAATACAATGAGTAATATTTATAATAATGCTGCATATCTTATAATCAAAAAATACATACACCACTAGCAGTTCTAATCGGCTTTGCTTTAAGTTTTGGTAATAATATGTGTTTAACATCATATGGCACTGCGGCAATGATATCCACCAGTCTGGGTGATGACGACAAGCCATATTTTGAAGATATTTGAGTTTTCAACTTATTTAAGTCCACGTCCTTTCCTTCTCCATGAGCTTTTAACAGTTCTTGAATTATTTCTCCAATAGTCATCATCATTCGTTCCTCCTTAGTTTCAATAAATTCTAAAAAATTTCATGAAATATTAGTAAGTTCTGCAAATATTTATCATTTCATCATTTTATGTAAAAATAGGTAAAAACAATAATGTTTTGACAGGTTATATTCAAAATAACTAATAATTGAGGTGATTTAATGATTCCATTTCCGTGACTTACCTTTTTTCTTTTTCCCCATAATGAATATTTAAAAAAAGACAATTGATAATAACTAATTTACAATTTATTTACAATAAATTATACTATTTTAATAAACTCCGCCTATCACACTGGACACACTGTACCTACACACGCACGTTTTCTCGTTCGTAACCTGTCAAGCAGACCAATCAGATAGATGCTCAAATGGCGGGAACTTCTTCAGACTTTTAAAACCTTAGACTTCGAAATCGTACATAAAATAAACCTCCTGCAATATAAATGAACTAATCAGGAAATGTACTATTATTATATGCTACAAGGACGAAAAGCGCTGCTTCACGCACGGCTGTTCGCAACGAGTAGGTATGTATATATAGGTACAGGAAGAAGTCGCCCGTGTTACATATACACAATATTGCCACGCTTCTTCGCTTTAGGATTCGTTATAAAGAGAACTCAAAAAATATATAGTGCACCTATGGCTATTATGCTTCAATGTCTTTTAGCTGTAGTTACTGCAATTTCTGGAACAATATACATTTATATATAATATTTCATGGAAAACTTTTATAGTTTTGAAAATATAATTGGATCCTATATCATAATACGTAGACTCCCTGCTTCATAAAATAAAATGGATTGTCGCACAATCAAGTACACATCAACGCGCGTATACTTATCTCATAAGTAGGTACATATATACGCAGCAGAAGATAAGAAAAGTGCGCGGCTCGAATACGGAATATCTCGTATTCTCGCGTAAGAACCAAAGCAAAATGAGCACGTGGTTATATGACCTATAGCTCTTTAAGGATAAAAAAAAAATCAAAGCAAAAAAGCAGCTGCTTGCGGTCTGGATGGTTATACTCGAAAATGACTTTACAAGCAATAAAGTGGGAAGCTGGGAAACTCGAAATCCTCGATCAGCTGTTGCTGCCGGCTCGTAGCCACTACATCGAGATCCCAAGTGTCAAAGATGGGTGGAGTGCCATTAACAAGATGCAGGTGAATGCATGTGATTCTCTTGTTTGTTTAATTACAAATTAAGTAATTATTTCTTAAAATAAAATAAATTTCTTTTTATTTTTATAACTATTAATAATTGATAATCGTCACATTGTTTGATAGAATAAAACATAATGGACACTTATTAATTTACGATAGGTGAGAGGTGCTCCAGCCATTGCGATAGTGGGATGCTTGAGTTTGGCTGTAGAAATTCAAGACAAGATTTATGAAGATAAAGAAGCTCTTCTGCAAGAAGTCAAGGAAAAATTAGAATACCTTATCACATCCAGACCGACTGCTGTAAATATAAAACTAGCAGCAGATGACATTATAAAACTGTCAACTAAATTGAGTAAAGAAAAAGTAAAAGTTAATGAAATGAAAGAAAGGTAAATAGTCTTAGTACAATTAGTAATTCATTTTACAAAATTAATTGATTTATTGATAAAAAACACTTTTTATTCAAGAATAATTTCAGAAATATCTGAAATGTTGAAGAAAGATGTTTCTGACAATAAAGCAATAGGTGACCATGGTGCAGCTGAAATTTTAAAGAAATATCCTAATGAAAAACAAGTCCGAGTAATTACTCATTGTAATACTGGTAGCTTAGCTACTGCGGGTTATGGTACAGCTTTAGGAGTTATTCGATCTCTTCATAATAATAGAAAATTAGGTAACATATATTGTTTTAAATTAAAATTAAAAACAATAAAATATCTTGTTTCAATGTGTCAATTAATATATATAAGTACTTTTATGATTTTATAGAACAAGTGTACTGTACAGAAACAAGACCATATAATCAAGGAGCAAGATTAACGGCTTATGAACTGGTCTATGATAAAATTCCTAGTACACTTATATGTGATGATATGGTTGCATCTCTTATGAAAATCAAAAATATATCAGCTGTTGTTGTTGGAGCTGACAGAGTGGTGGCTAATGGAGATACTGCTAATAAGATTGGAACCTATCAGGTAATTAATATTTTAAAAATTTAAACTTTAATTTATTATTAAATTTGTTTTTATTTTTTAATTTTGCAGATTGCAGTATTAGCCAAACATCATAAAGTTCCCTTTTATATTGCTGCTCCTTTCACGACTATTGACTTTTCCATACCAAATGGTGAAGGAATCAATATAGAAGAGAGACCTCAGAATGAACTTACACATGTCAATGGTATGAGAATTGCAGCTGAAGGTATAAATGTCTGGAATCCATCATTTGATGTTACTCCAGCAGAATTGATAGAAGGAATTATAACTGAAAAAGGAGTTTACAAGCCCAGTGAACTTGCAACACTAAAAAAATAAACCTAAAAAAATTAACAATAATTTTTTATTAAAAGTGCCATAAATGTTGTATAGTAAAAAAATAATTCTATTTTTATATACATACGGTTTGTACATGTTATACAAATTTTACTATTGATGGAATAAGTTGAAATTGAAATAAATTTCAGAAATTTTTTTAATTAATCTATTATAAGAAAATCTATATCAAAATAAACAAATACCTACAATTGCATAATGCAAATATAATTTAACATTTGAAAGTCAATCTCCAGTTTCTTTTTACTGCTTTGATTTTACTCTGTACACAATAATACTGTTCAGAAAAAAGTGCTAATTTCATAACAATTAAATTTTTCGCGCGTCGTTCTGCGACCCATTTTAAAATGTTATAAAGCTTTATAATTTGTTTACATCTTAAAAGAATCAATGTAATTAATTTCATTTTTTTTTATCGTTGTATTTTCATTAACTACCTAATTTAGCGATCCGTCTACTGAAATCGTCCTAAAAAATTCGGTACTTATATAATTTGTAAATTCATTTGCAAAATTAGTAATAACTATAACTTTGCTAACGTAAAATACGTACGAATATTTTCCGAAGCTCTGGTAGAAGTAACGATGAGTATATATACCAGAGATGAGTAGGTATATACACTGGTATATACCTATAGTCATGTGGGGACTCGCTCGTCGACGCTCCCTTGAGGCCGAGAACTGTGGAGGCCTCCACAGTTCTCCGCTCTAGTTCCCTAACTAGCCAATACGCGGCCTGACTGTAACGGGGCCCTCCCGCAAGTGGTCAGAAGAAACCAATCCTTCCTCCGAGCGCTTGAGGTCTGAGGCAGGGGTCTGTCGTCGGCACAGTATAGCCTCACTGATAAGTCCGCCGACAGTCCCCGGGACGAAACGCACTTACCTTTTTCTCCCTACCTTACCTACCCCTAGGTAACCATCGCACCTTACCGCCTTACCGCCTTACGCCACCGTAACGGCGCTTACACGTGGAGACCCCCCTTACCTCTAAGGTTCCCCCACAGTCAGCTCTGTTACAACTTACAACGATCGACGAGTGTCATTTTGATATTGAAAACAAAAAAAAGTCGATTTACCTACCGGTAATTACGCCAAACCTGTTGTCTGTTGACGAATTCAGCTTATAATTGTCGCATTTCGACTGTCGATTGGTAAAGCAATACTTATATTTTGTTAAATCTTAGCAAATTGTTTAAAATGGGATTGCAAGATGCATTGAATTACGCTCTTTTTACCAACCCAATAAGTGCCGACACATTACAAATCGCTAAAGCAGCAGCGATTACTGTAAGTGAAAGGGTTGAGTTTAACCTCTTTTATACATAGTCAAAACACTTAAAAAATTGTTTTCTTGTTTAAATTAAATGCATTATACTTAATTGTACCGACTTTAAAGAGCATGCTGAATTGTAAAATTTAAATTTACAGAATTTGCATAATTCTTATATAGTAATTCAAATTGTTAATGAATCTTTTAGGTAACGGATTATATAGGATTGCAACCTAAATCGCAAGAAATCATTAAAATGGCACCTCCGGTACCATTGTATAAATTGGCAAGAGCAGCGGGACCATTTATTGGATTAGCAGCTGTCAGTGGAGCAGCAGCAGTTATGTTAGGAGCATATGGATCACATAGTATGATATATTTCAAAATAATTTTATAAATTCTTCCAATTTTATATTTTCAATAATATCTTTTTCTTGCAATAATAGAATCCTATTCTGACGAGAAGGGAATGGAGCAGAGACGAGTATTCGATACTGCTTCAAGATATCACTTTATTCATACGTTGGCATTATTAGGATTACCAATGTGTAAAAGGCCATACATTGTAAGTAACATAATTATAGTATATTATTAAAAATATTATTAGAATTATTATAAAAAGGATTATGTTGTGTTTATTGTGCTTATAACTCAAAATCTACAGAAAGAAGTAATCCTTATTCATAAAAATAAATGGATTTTCTTAAATATAAGAGTTTCTTTCTATAAATTTTTTTAAATTTATATACTTCTTAATAATAAATTCTATATTATAAAGATACAATTTTTTTTATTAATGCAAGGAAATATTTTTAGGCTTGCAGTTTTATGATGACTGGTATTTTCCTTTTTTGTGGTACCTGTTACTACTATGCATTTACAGGAGATAGATATTATAGTAAATTAACTCCAATTGGAGGGACTTGTTTTATATTTGGTTGGTTAGGGATGCTGATTTAAATGATAAATGATATTTTTGTAAGATATGTAAAAGAATGAAGATAAAAGAAAGATAAAAAAATTGTTTATTATATAACAAATCAACAAACAAAAAGTTATGAATACATCAATAATGCAGTTTATATTTAAATAAAATTTTGATATTTATTTTATGTTAAAAAAGTACTTTAAAATGTAAGAATGTATTAGAATAAAAGTAAAGAAAATTGAATGTGTAATTAAATGTAGTAGAGGGTTTCATTAATGCTAATAAAACGTATTTATTTTTTATTTAAATATGGTTAAGTATTATATAATAATTTTTAGATTTCTTAATAATTCCTCTTAATGAATAAAATTAGAATCCCAATGGTATACAAGGATAATTATGTATACGGAAAAACGGCTTTTGTTTATAATTACAAAGATTTTAAGCAATGAAGAATCAATATTTTTGAAAAATTAGAATTTATCTCTTTATAGAAGAAGAATCGTAAAGACGAATTGTAAACAGATTAGTTAAAATTGAAAATTAAGTATAGTGTTTATAATGTTTGTTGATTTTTTGAATTTAAAAATATATGACATTTACAATAATTTAATTTATTTGAAAACCTACAGCATTTACATTGTCTATGTAATGTATTTGTAATAACAATAATTTATGCGACTGTACATCAAGAATAAAAATTATTTTTATTAATCCCTTTATAAAATATGCATGGGCTTTTCATTGTAGTCAGTATTTCTCGCGTTGTGATTGGTCAAGTGATAGTTGTCTTTTATTATTTATTTATTATTTATATTATTGTTTATGCGATAACCTCTAAACCGAATCTCCGCGCGCGAAGCGCGCGCCTGATCTAGTAACTATAAAAAGAGCGTGTTTAATGACTGTTATTTATTTTTTTTTTACTTTTTCCAAATGCACATTGATTTGTATCAGTGATATCAGTTTTAAAATTCTAATGGAAATATCTTTGTATAATGAAAAATGTTCAAAGAAATTAATATTTTTTGTATAAGACTATAATACCTTAAAAGTCTAGAAACTATTCCGTGCTTCTCGTATACTCATTAGATATAATTTGAATTTTCGAGCTGATCTTGTGTCAATAGAAAAGCACTTACGGCACAATTTTAGGCGCAAAAATCCCTCAATTCACGTAGCCGAATGCTTATTATTGGAAAAAAAATCACCTAAACAATCACCAAAGATGCAGTCACCCAACCAACAACTTTAAGATTTAATAGTTCCTTTTTGTTATTGCATGTAGGTCA
Organism: Sycophila quercilanae; assembly: GCA_035582995.1. Classification (NCBI taxonomy): domain Eukaryota; kingdom Metazoa; phylum Arthropoda; class Insecta; order Hymenoptera; family Eurytomidae; genus Sycophila; species Sycophila quercilanae. The sequence goes on along the minus strand of JAWWEP010000009.1, from coordinate 15,037,164 downwards.
ACTGAAGTGCAATTCGCTATACTCTTTCCCATTAATTAAAATGTCCATTTTTAAAACAAATATGTAAATTTCGTAAGTAGTAATGAAAAGAAATTGAAAATTTAAAAAATGATTACAATAAAGAGAAATTTGGAAAATTTTAACGTGCATAGTTATTTCTTTACTGTTATTATTTATGTAAAAAAATAAAATATAAATTTACGTAGACCAATAAAAAATTAAAAAATTTATGCAATATTAAAAAATATAATTATATACTTACCCTTATATTAAATTTAATGTTAAATTAAAAATTAAAATTGTAGCACAATTATAAGGTAAATGAATAAGTATGTACATTTTCTTGTACAGTAATTCAATGAATGTGTTTTATATTTATTAAAAGGAATAAAATAAGTAATAAAAAGTCCGACTGAATAAAATGAAACTTATTTATACGAAAAATGGCTTTTCTTTATAATTAACAAGGTTTTAAACGAATCTAAAATTGATGATCTTGAAAAAGTGGAGCTCATCTTTTTCACTTAGAATTGTAACTTATGTCCTTAATATTATTTGTCAATTTTTGTAAATTTCAAATTTTAAACTGTTCGATATTATACTTTAGTTGTATAACTTGTCTCGTTCAGTGTGTAGGCAAAATAATTGCATATTCCTCTTTTGTAATGGCTATACAATAACATATTTATTAACATTGCCAGGTGTAATAAACACTGTCATACATCATCAGACCATAATAATATCAAGAACATGACTGTATTGTTTTTCAATGGGTAAGTTATAACTCAAAAAATGATTATCTATTTTCATTTAAAAGTACTGATAGAAATTTACTTCTAAGCACACCTTACATCGCTCATATATAACAACAAAAATTAAATAAAAAAAAAAGAAAAAAAAAAAAAAAAAGAGGAAAGTATAAGTTGCTAGAACGCCTATTAAAAGGTGGTCTGGTGATGCTGGCCGCACCCTTACACAACTTAGTAATAATGAAAGTATATGATCTACAATAGAAATATCAAATAATAATCAAGGTGATACACAGGTTAAAATTAAATAGTGGTGCTGCACTTCGACTTGTGCATCGTGTATGTGTTTATGTGTGTGTTCGCCGTATGCACAGAAGTGGGCGACGACTTATACGCAAGAGATCGATTACAAAAAAATAAAGAGACAAAATAAAGAAGAGAACAACGAACAAGAGACACGATATCATTCATTATCATATAATTATATTATGTACGTTTGGGTTTGGTCGTTCTCCCAACCCTTTTTTCGGATTATGTACTAACTCGATGTAGCACACGCCTTAACTAACTTTTTTTCTTTTTTTTACCACGAAAACGCTTTTCTCTCCATATCGCTCGATGTGGCAGGGGAGGAGATGGGCGATGATGCACGGAGACGCGGATGCATCGATGATATAAAACTTTTTACTTACACCTAGAGAACGTCCTCTTTCTTACTTTAGCTTACAGTTCAATTAGTATTGGTTTATATAGAGTGGTACCGTTTTTCCATTTTTCGTTCACTATTATATAAAGTATTTATATAGACTTGTGTATATCAAACTATGTCGAGATAATATACTTCATATATACAACTTTTTCTTTTTTTTGTTGCATTCAATTTCTTTATTTCAGTTGCAACGCACTTTTTTAACTCTTTCTCTCCTTCACTCTCTTTCACACTAGAGATAAGCCATTACTCTATGAGTCGGATAACTATTCAAGTTTATCTGGCTCTCAATCGACACACTTTCTTTTCCAACTACATCTCGCTGATCACTCTTTTGTCGGATAAAATTATTGTATATCACAACTCCAAATCGTTACATGTACAAAAATGAACACTAAATTGGAATTCATTAAAATGAAATATCGATGAGAAAATAAAAATAACAATGTTTGAAGATGATTTGTTTCTGAAGAAAAAATTAATTCTTGTAAATTGTGTAAAAGATTCATTGTCTCAGATGTGGTCTCTGTTTTTTTCGCGTTTAATCTACAATTTTTTTTATTGCTGATTACGCTTCTCATTAGCCAGAGCCGTAAATGAATAAAAAAAAGAATAATCTGCATTTGGTTAGTCCATTTCTAGGAAAGATGGAACGAATGTTGGCCTTCTTGTGCAGCTATTCTAAGTTTTTCTCGCATAATGTCCAAAGTGGAGTAATCGGGCAGTTTTAAATAGTTGACACAAGTCATTACCGACGGTAAGAATTCATCTGGTTTCATGGACACATCAAACGTCTTACGTACTATTGTTAACGGTGGTGTTAAACTTTTGAAACCTGCAACGCAACATTTAGATATTAATTCCACTGAATTTTGTTTCCTTTGTTTGAAGTAAATTGTATAAAAAAGTCAAAACTTACCACCAACAGGTAACCTCGGCGATCCAGTAACGAATTGAACGAATTGTCTTTGTTCTTCGCTATTATAATCGGCCATGACCTCGTATAAAAAGCGTATTGCTCTTGAATCGGGCGTGTATCCGTGGTCGGTTCGACAGCATTCCGATAGGGTTTTTATATCCCATTTTCCACCTGTTTGTGCATGTCCGCAAAATACTGCTTCTAATTCTTCTGGGAAGAACAAGCGAAGCTGTGTAGGTGGAAAAACTGATTCGAAACCTTCCCGGAACGCTTCCATTTGCCTGAATACTCCTTCATAAAGATACCAATGTACTACAAGCTAAAAAGATAAATAAATTTAATTAATATTAATTCCACGGTCTTAGTTTATTAAAATTTATAAATTTATGAATGTATGCAAACCTTTATGTATTGATCTAAATTGTGAATTGTAACATTGATATCACTTCCACCTTTCCGCAGTTCAACGTTATCATAGCCAGGTAATTGAAAGACGAGTCCAAGATCAACTATTCGACATCCATCTAAATCTAGCGATTCAATGGTTTGCGCCTTTTCATTGGACCTCAACATTTGATCCCGTTCTAGAATTTCTTTCCTTCTCACAACATCTTGTAATTTACAAAGAGTACGATATACATCTGAATCAACAAAAGCAAGATCAGCTAAGCTGAGAGCATGCTCTTCACCCAATAACCATCTATAGAAGGTTAGACTGAATGGGAGATCCAACTGTAATTATACGACACAAATAATTAGTGAATTTAATTAAACATTAAATAGAGAATTCAATAATAAATTTTTAAGTCATATTTGAAAGTAGAAAACTTACCATTCTTGAATCATAAATAGCCTTTGCCATAAACTTCCCTAAGAATTTAAATTTCGTTTTAAGTTTTGCCAAATGCGAAACTTTCGTATTCCATGGAATTGGAGCAGGGAATAGTCCTTGAGACATATGTACATAGCCTTGTTCGGTAGGATTAGAACTACCATGCCACAGTTCCAAATCAGAGCGCTGCAACTCTCGCGACACCAAAGCGTAAAACTCTAAAGTAGGTCCAAGACCAGTACCGACCTAAACGAGAAACAAATTGTTTTAAGTCATGAAAACTAAATATGTAAAGTTGTATAAAATAACAAAAATAGAAATGAAAAGTTTACCTCATTAACATATTGCACTTCTAGTAGAGCTTTGCTTGATGCTAAGTCTTGAATGACCTGTTCAGCTTGCTTAAGAATATCAGTTCTCGAAATTGTTCGTTTTCTCCTCTCTAATCTAGGCGTGACACGCTCTTGACTATCTGAACCGCTTAATTCTGGCGCAGAGTCGAGAAGACGCTGTAAAGCTCTATCACGATCGAAAGAAGTTGCATAAAATAGTAGTTGCCTTGTTTCAAACGGGAACAAGAACGGGCTGTAAAAACAACAAATTTATTGAATTTTTGTTTAAAACTAAATTGCTCAGTTTTATTGTTACATTTTAATAAAAAGAAAAACAATTTGTTGAATTAATTAAATAAACTTACCACACTGTAGCTATTTGCTGTAACCATGACGGAAGATTTCCGGTCATAATCACTAATGGATCTTGCAGCTGCCTACTTGCTTTAGCGGCAATTTTGCTATTGATAAAATCTTGCGAGGATAGTAGATTCACATTCTTCACGTGTGGGAAAAGAATTCCCCAATGGCGATTTAGAGCATACAGAAGACGTAATAAACACAATCCATCCAGCGCTGCATCCAAAATAGTAACCACCGGTGGCAAACTCGGGGTCAAAAATTGTGTCAATGGACAGCGTTGTAAAGGTATTGCTCCTTCAAGCCAAAGACTATCTTCTTTTCTTTTTGAGCTAATTTTTGTACTTTTACCCTTGCCTTTGCGACTACTAGACTGCGAGCTTGATCCTGGTTTAGATGATGAAGATGTCTCTTCTTCGGGTACAGGCCTATTGTAAAATGAATTAATTAATTGATTCTGAACATTTTTCTTGTAATATACTTCGTATATTTGTTATATTTTTCTAATATTTATAAATTACCTGTAGTATATTGTATGAGTTTGAACCCAAACTGCATCATGACCAAGAGGAGGCTCACTCTCAGCATCAGCCTCTGAATGATCAATACCAGAGCAGCTAAATTGTCTGACAGCTTGGTATACAGTCATGTTGAATGGAAGAATTTCGTCTCCAATTAAAAACTGAAGTTTATGTTTCGCAGAACCTTGACTAATAACCACGGCCGCCTAAGTAAAATATCAATCATATGTTAACAATTGATTAAACATTTTTTACACTTCAAAATGTTTACACGCATTTAAAAGAATATAAAAATTATAAAAAAAAAACTTACAAGAGTATCATCTATATCATCTTCGCTGTTATCGTCATCGCTAACCATAGAATCTGCATCTCGTATTCTTCCATATCCGCGAACCATCAAGTAACGTTCAATAGTTTGCACAAGAGCAAGTGGATCAACTTTAACGGTACCACCCTTCCACTGTTTAAGATTATTACAATCCGGATGACGCTGAAGATTGCACTAAAATATGCACAAATTATATTGTAATGCAAATTTGATATTAACGTGACATTATTTCTTAAAAATAAATCAATTTTTTTCTTTACCTTAAGTTGATGTGTATTAAAGAATTTAAGAGCGCTTGTACCTCCCCTACCAGCTCCAGATCCAGCTGGTAAATCATGTACTTTTACTGGAAATTGTTCCAGTTGTGAAACGCAGCTACTTAACTTTGATACTAGAGCGCCGAACGCTCCAGGGTGGTAATCTGTCACATTATCTTTCTGTAACTGTAAACCGTAATAAATTATAGTAAAATCATTTATACTTGTTTCAAGATGTAAATAATTGTTTTACTCACAGTAGATTCTGCAAATAATTTCCAAAACATTTTCATGCGATCATATCGGTTTCCAGGTGCTTCTGTAGTTGTAAGATAATTAAGCAATGCTTTGATCAGACCACTGTGATTCATTTCAAACGGTGAAATGTCACTCTCCAAAATAACATCACGAAGTTCAGTAAGTGCGGAATACATTTCATCCAAATCCTATTAAAATACAGTTCACGTATAAACATAATTAAATGAAGAACATTTTAAGTAAATTTTTATTAAGAAAAGTATATTTACATTAGATTGCAAACGCTGGATAGCTGCGGTGAGTCTTGACAAAACTGTCAGTGCTGGATGTGTGCATGGAGCATCCAATTGATATCTGGTTAGGAATTGTTGGGCCTCATCTCTTACCCAAGCCTTAGCCTTTTCTCGGTTGCTTCCAGTTAAACTGGGATTGCTTGGTGGTTTTGACAAACTTGTAGAGGAACTCGAATCTCGTTTGTCGTTTGCATTGTTGGGCGAAGACGATTTCTTACCCCAACGTGCAGGATTAAGATTTCCTAAGAAACGACTGTTTTTCGGTGTGAAACCAGTGAACAAAGATTCTGGCTGTTGCGCTTGTTGAGGAGTCCCGCTTCCTAATCGTGAGAATCGACTCTTCTTATTTTGTCGTTTTCTCTTCAGAACATCTCCGATTCTTCTAAAAATTTTAAAAACAATTGCTTAATTAGTATTTTTCTTTCCTTTGTTTTGTAATAACATCCACTGTATCATCTACTTACAAATGAGCATTTGGCGGAGTTGTCGAGTCTTCAATGCTGACACTTAAATCAGTTCTGCTACGGGTTTCCATAGTAGCAGCAAGGTTTGGCTTCATTTGGCTTGTAGCAATCGATCCGAATAAAATGTTGCCATTTGTTGTCGGAGAAGCAACTGGAGATGTGGCACTACTAGAAGACAACGTCATGGTGGAAGATAAGGGAGTATTCGATGGTCCTGGTTGTGGACTTGGTAATGTACCTGGAAACACATTATTAATAAGAAATAATTATTTTTTCTTGAATATTCATGTTTGACGTTAATCAGCATAAAACTTACCAGAAGGACACTTAGGTGGTGATACTCCAAGGGGAATATCGGGATCAGCTAGTTGACGTACTTGATGCAGTACTCCCTCGCGATGAAAATGAACTCTAAATACATGAGGAAGCCTTGTCATCAGAATATTTGCCATTTGAAGAGCTCCAATGACGATTCTCAAGTCTTGTGAAGCCAACATTCCTGCTATGTGAGATGATACTATTTGATTTTTCAGCATCTCCTTTTCAGTAACAATGTACATTATTAGAAAATGATTGAAAATTATTCCTTAAAGATTTTGTATTGGCGTTAAAATTTATATATACCTTTAAAAGATCACTAGGAGAGTAGTACAGCATTCTTAGTAATGCCCGCAGACATTTACATTTGACAGCTGGACCAGCTGAACTGCTGTAAACTTCGTATAGCACTGAGAATAACGTTCGTATAAAGCTCACGACCCACTCATTAATTTTAACTACCAGTGGTACAACATAAGAGTTGCTGCAAAAAGAAATTAAAGTTTATATTGCTTATTGAAAAAAAAAGAATGTTTCTATGAATTGAATACTAACTTTGAAGACGAAGGTACATTTTCTCCTTCAGTGGGTTGTGTGTTAACTCTACGAAATATACTTCTCGCCACCCCAATATCTTCATTAATTTGTTTCATCACAGTTAAGTCTATTGTGTAAGTTCGTCCAAGCATGGACAGGCAGATTTCGTCCTCTCCATTTTGAAAAGCCATCTTAAAATATTTAAATATTTTTTATTATAATGCTGAAAATTAGATTTTAAAAAGAGAACAAAAATCGGTTAGAAAATTACCTCTATGATTCTAGAATCGATGGTACTAAATGGATGACAGCATTGTCTTTCATCTCGCCACTCCCACTGCACGGTCTCTTGTTGATTATTAGATCTATCAAGTAAACTATCTACATTAAAAATGCCATCAGTTGGTAGCGGTGGCATCAGTTCTTCAATGAGGCAGGTTATTTCGAATAATTCCTGCGGCGACCGTGGAACCAACTCGACATCTTCCATCTTAACATCTAAAGAACCAGTCAAAAGATAGCTTAGAGTAAATGCTATGTTCTGCTGGAGAAGCAGTATCGCCAGGTCAGAACAGCGATTAGATATCACAGAAAGCATTCGTAGTACGGTTATAAAGTTGCCAATGCTATTAACTGGCGGGGTGATCATCAACTGTAAATTAAAAGAAAATTGTTAAAGATATTTTATTGCAATTACTTGATAAACATCGCCGTTTGTTTACTTACCAACTGTTGCAAGTTTTGCAGCAGCTCCGCGTTAACAATTTTGTACAGCATTACTTCGTCATGTTGGAAACTATCTACCAATCGACTGAACGCCTGGCATACGCATTCTACGCTCTTTTTGTCTTGATTGTTCAATCTGCTTGTCAATAGTGAGAGACTTTCTGCGACAAGATGGAAATCGTCTGGATGAAGATTTTGACAACAGTTTGCTGTAATTGTTAGAGCTGCACGTTGTGCGGTGATATTGAAAAAGTCGACGAACTTCAAGCATGCTGAAACACCTCCCTATTTCCAATAAAAATATAAATTAAATGATACACATGTCGACACTGCACTAATAATGGGAAAACTTAACGAGTAAGAAATACTTACAGCATGCAGTATCGTTTTACTGTGTCTTCGCGACAACATTGCCAACGCAGTCAAGCATTGCTCCGCCACGTCCATGCATTCGATCGACTCGAGTTTTTGCAGAAAAACAGGCACTGCATCGACTACAACTGTCGAGGAACGTGGTAATGCCTCCATCATGTAAGTGAGAGCTCTGCAGGCGTGCGTCATGATTACAAAGTTGTGCTCAATGCTGAGGAGGTTGATCAGTGCTGCGACGACTTGCTTCACCGGAAAACCAGTGAGCGTATCCTCGTTACCCATAACGAGGATCTCACCCATGCCGATGACGGCCTGCAACTGTTCACCCTCATCGTCGACAGCCTGCAGACCAGCTAAAAGTTGCTGGGCTTTCGCAGCTGAAATTGACAGGTAATTTCCTAAATTGCGACAAATTGAAAAAAAAAAAAAAAATGTTGATGATACTATATGTTTGTGTGCGTGTATGAGATACTGTGCATATATGCAATAAATAATTAATGTATCCTCTTTTTAGATACTGTTATTGACGAGAGAAGATTTTCAAGAGAACATACAATATTAAAGACAATAAATAACAAAAGATTACAAGAGGACGTACAATATTAAATACTGCGAAATGGTTGCAACGTGCAAGTATTACATGAAAAGTCAGTGAATGCTAGAGTAAAGTAATTACGAGACAAAATCGAATATTGAAACCCTACCGGAACTAGCACCCATGCTTCTGTTGAGTAGATGCTGCATGCGGGGTCCGAGTGCCCCAAAGACGTGCGGTGGCAAGCCCCTGGCTTCGAGAAGGGCCTGCAACCTACCAACTTCGCCGTCGTCGCTTTCGCTGTCGGCTGCGGCAACGGCTGCAGCCGTGCTCACCGACATACCCGACGGACCACCGCTCGCGCTGTTCGGTGTCGCCTGGGAGGCGGCCTCCTCGTCAGCAGCCGGGCCACCGGGTACCGGGGTTGGTGGCACCTGGCCACTATTGGTAGCCACGGATGACGAGACCGACGTGGGTGTCGCGCTGCTGCTACTACTGCTGTTCGTAAGCGAGTCGCTACCAGACATCACGAGCCCACTGCTGGAGCCCACAACACCTCCTACGGTGCCGCTCTCGATCACCGGTTTCCTGGCCCTTGACGAGGAACGATGTCTGAAAAGAAGTTGCATTTTTAATACTGCTTTATTAAATTTAAATGAGCTTAGAAATTATTTAGAGCTTTGAAGTTTTCCGTTTTTTTTTTTTTTTTTTTTTAATTTTTTTAATTAATCGGATTATTAATGTTCGAGTAGAGTTAAGGGAAAAACTGATGTACATTTTCCTTTTTATTGTATTGTGCTTTGGTAAATTGTTGATATAAAATTTAACTAATTAATAGTCTTGATTGTCTTTATGTATAGGTTAATTTGCTTACGACCTTATGAGCTAAAAATAAATAATACGTAATCTTTGATCTATAACGAGATTGAAAAAACAATTACACTTCTTCGGGCACTGTTTGATGTAGAAGAACTTTTGTTCAATGTAATGCACGCAAATAATTTACGGCGATTTAACATTTATATTTGTGAATTTAAAAAAATGCGTTAATTCGATTCAGAAAAAGAAATTATTAAATGATAAATTTGCTTATTACTCTTTATCTAATAGCAAAATATAAAAAATAAATTAATTCTTTTCCTAACGTTCTTTACTACGATCGTGGATATTTAGTGAACCGAACGACGACGTCATTTAAAAAATTCATAGACATAAATGTGTGACGAAGCTAAAATTGATGTTACATAAA
>JAWWEP010000009.1:14973750-15015828 GCA_035582995.1 Sycophila quercilanae | reverse complement strand
TGGAATTCAAATAATTACTGATGCTCTTTTATTTTCTCCTATTTCCCCAGATTTTCCCTCAAACGAGCAAAACATTAATTACTTAATTTATTATTTAGCTTATTAAGTAGAAGCATATTATCGTTTCGTAACTATGATAAGTGATAAATAAATAAGCGACTGTTTCACCGTTCTCATTTCTCGTTTCTACTTTTCACGGGACTAATCGTCAGATTGTAGAATTGCGATCTTTTTCTTTGACAATCAATTTTTTTTTCTCGAAATTCAATATCACTTCGAGATTTTCGAACAAATGATCGAAATCTCGAACGCTCAATTTATATAAGGGAAACTGAATTTTCAACTTTTAAACATTGTTTAAACAATTAGAAAAATTTAAATCATTATTTTCTATAGTGCCTACTTATTCCTATACATGTTATCTACACGATTATGCAAAAAAAATGCTCTTTAAATATCTAGAATACTGCCTGCAGATTCTGCTAATTTCCCTGGACTAATACACGCGCTTCCCCGCGGCGCGCACGTGTGTGTTGCAGGGGCCAGCTTGCGGGGGGAGCTGCGCCGAGAGCTTTTTCGTCGGCGGCTCCCTCCACGCGCTCCTCGCGCCGCCCTACCACTGCGCATGAAAAGGGGGGTGGAGTGGGGGGAGCGACAGAGGCTTTTAAACTACCCGCGTTTTTAAATGCCAGCAGCCAGCAGCCAGCAGCGTTCTGCACGGCCAGTCCCATAGCGCTTGCGCCGCGTTTCCTTCTCTCTTTCTCTCTTTTTTAACGTCGCCCTCACTCTTCTGTTTTCAATTTTCATTTTCTTGGGGTCCCTCGTTCGCGCCGCAGGAAACGAGCTCGGATCGACGTCAAAGGGACGAGAGGGCCTCCGCAGTCGCGCGCACCCCTTTGTGCGAGCCCCAGTTGGGAAATTTAGGTATTTTTCGAGTCTCCTCACCTTTTCTTCCCTTCCTCGAGCCTATAACCCTTCTGTATACGCGTGAAGTGTGACGGGTTTCGGGATAGCCGTGCGCGCGATCCACACGAGGAATGCTCGATTGCTCCAATTAACGGTCGCCGAAGGAAAACGAGCGCACGACTACTATTTTTACTTTTTGCGCGAGTCGGTACATTTTGCATTGAATGGGAGCGCGTTGTGTACGCCTGCTTAACCTAGAAAGATAATTTTCCGAAAATAAAAGAGAAAAAAAGTCCAAGCTGAAGTGAACCTAAGAATATAGGAGGTGTCTCTCGAGCGAGAGGGAATTAGAGAACAGAGAAAGTACAAAATAGCAGAAACAAAGAACTAAGAGGGAAGGGAGTCAAAGGGGGAAGGGGGGGGGCAGGAGGGGGGACTAAGCAAGTCACTAGCCTACTATAATAGCGTATAAGAGAGAAAAAAGTAGTGTGTGCGCTCTATTACTGTGAATTCATGGTACTCTTCTCGTCGCCGTCGTCTACGTTGTCTCCGCTGCCGCGGTCGCACTCGAGCCTGACACGAGCTTTTCTCTCTCCTCTTCTTTCGCTCCCTTTCCTTTTTTCTCTCTCTTTTTTTTTATTCCACGGCAACTCGCCTCGCTCTCTCGGGCCACGGATATTCAGAGGCCAGTCAGCAGCTCTCGTGCAGTTCCGAGCTCCATCCTCTTCCTCCTCTCCCTCGGTTCGCCGAGGCTCGTGCGTTTTGCTTTATTTTTCCGCGCCTCTCTCTCGTTCATTCTCTCCTCGCGCGCGCACTCCCTCTCTCACCGTGTCTCTCTCCCTCGCTCGGGGGCCCTCACTCTCTCTTTCTCTCCTTCTGTCTCTTATACTCGCCGACGATCGCGGCACTGCACGCACGAGCCCAGAGGAGCACGAGAAAAAAAGACCCGAGCCGAGTGTGTATCGAAGAAACTGCGTCGTGGCACTAAGGGATGCAACGGCCCTCACGAGGACTTTCTTTCCCTTTTCTCCTCGGCGAATTTTCCTCCGCCTGTTTTTTCTTTTTTTATTTTTACCTTGCCATTTTTCTTTTCGTATCTCGGGCTTATAGCTTGCCGCTTCGATTTTTCCTCTGCTGCGTTTCGCGCAACAGAGGGGAAACAACGGAGTGAGCTGCTGCTGCGCTGCGGATATATAGTAGCGCGACACACTGATGCAAGCCGAGAACTGAACTTTGAAAAGGCAGCAGTAGCAGCTCGCTGTTGTGCGGCAGGTCTTGAGAGAGAAAGAGAGAACGAATGAGTAAGAGAGCGAGCGAGAGAGAGAGAGAGAGAGAGAGAGAGAGAGGAAGTGACTGCGACGTTGCCAGATTGCGGCTCTATTTTAGACAGCCGCGAATTACCACGATTTTCAAAGTGCTGCGATAGACGAGTGTGTTTTACTTATCGAACGTGTGCATTTGTTTTCTTTTTTCTTTTCCATTTTATGCGTGCTTAAATTTTGGCTTTTTTTCTGCTGCCGTTTAGGTATTTAGAATTCCATTTCAATCCGCTTACACAATATTCTTCTTTCGTAAATTCCTCACGCAAGTACAGGGCATTGACGTAAAACATTGGGGATATAATTTTTTTTTTACATTAACAAGCATGGAACGTTCATTAAATTAAGCCGATCTTTGCATGAATTTAGAATTCATTACAGGGAGCTTCACATAATTAATTAATAATTTGACGTGTAGTAGTTAAATTTATTTCAGTCCCTTGTTGTCGTATACGTGTGTAATATAAATAAATGTATGAAGACTGTAGTTAACGTTTCAATGGATGGTGTTACATGTCATAGATTATATGCTGTATGTTAGAAATGAAAAGACAAAAATAGCTTTATACAGAAGTTTATGCGTCAGCATAAGTGGGAAAGCAAGCTTATTATTATTAAATTATTTATAAACTAGGCGAGGAGCTCGTTTTATTTAATGACAAATTTTAATAGAATTATACATTCCCTCGTTAAAGCGTCCGAATTTCCGTACGTAGATTATTAGGTTATGTTTCTTAAGCCATTCAACTTCATCAGAACCAATTGAATCTAATTTTGGAGCAAAACGAGGATTCGTTGGTTTTTCTAAAATTTTACAAAATTTCGAATGCATTTCCTTGCGTGTGTGCATACTTATCTTTTGACTCTGTCTTTGGCAGCGAGTCACAAACAACATATGTAAACGTATCCGTGCATTTAACAGTTCAGGAAAATTCCTTCGGTTTCACGTTCGTAAATTAAACATTTTTTTTCTTTCACCGTGTCTCACGTGAGCAATTAAAATTTTTAATTATTAAACTAACTTTAAATAGATTCTAATTTTATTTTTGTTACAATTTAGATTACACTAAGTTTGCAATGATTATTCAAATATCGAATTTTAAAAAAGAATCGTTAATTAATGACAATAATTTTTCTCCTTTTATATAAAAAATGCAATACCTACTTGTAAAAGTAGTTCACGGCGTTCAATTCTTTATCGTTTATAGAGCAACATTAACTAATCCTAAAATAACCCAATATTCCTTTTGTATTTAATGCAACTAACACTAAAGCTATAACAGTAAAACTGTTCAACTCCCGAGGAAACTGGTTTCGTAGCCTACCCGGTTTTACCATTGCTTCATTAGTAACATTTTGTATAAAAATTTGTTTTTCAATAATAACGATGGTCAACTAAGAATTTTATTTTATTTTATTTTATATTACACAAAATAGTTTAATTTTTAAATTATGGAAAATTAACTAACATTGTCCTTGTTGCGTAGTTATTTAAAAAATTATATTTTAATATAATTCATGAAATCTTAATTACACGGAAAGCAAAAAGAACTGGCTATTTGTCTAAGCTCGTGCCTACTTCGTTTCAATACAGCAGTCTTAGAAGTCCAAATATTCTCAATTAGTCTTTATTTAACGGTACTGCCGCGTAATGAATTTACGTGACTAAATTTTAGGTATTACGTATTAAAGTAATTTATTGAGCCACGACTTTACGTAATTTTTTAATCAATAGAGATTAAATTAATTATTAAGAGATTAATTATTTAAAAATTGTTTTTTTTTTTGTTATTAAAAAATATTTGTGTAATTATCAAAGAGTTTTAAAGTAATCTAACGCAAGGCATGAAACTGGTTTATTTGTAAACAGGTGATAAGTTATCTAAACTATAAAAAGCAAAAAAATTTTGAGCTCCATAAATTTTATCCAAATATCTAACGAATGAAGCATGTACAATAATTGTAAAAGCATAAGAGCAGTGAAACGCAGTTAGCAGAGGCTTCCATCGTCGTATTTAACATTTATTTTATGCAGAATAAAGGAGGGACGGGAGGAGCACAATACCATTTTACGTTTTGCCACGACGCAGGTAGATTTTATACCTGCGAACGAAGAAGTTCGTAAGTAAATGCAGCGGATCCGAAGGATACTTGCAGGTTCAAAACTTTACATCTACTGTTCACGTTAAATTTCTTTTAATAATATTGACGAGTTTAATTTATTTTTGCATTGAAGAAAACAAGTTATTTATCAATAAATGATAATATTTTTAGAATAATTATAATTCGCATACCCTTTCAGAAGATAATATTTTGTTTCATAAAATACATTACAACCGTGTAATTTGCCTTTTAAAAGGTCGCAATTTGTATAATAAAAGAATTTTTTTTTTAATATATAAATAGAAAAAATAACAAAAAGTGAAATCGGGACGCTAGAATTTAAGAGGATTGTGCATTGTGTCGAAAAAAAACATTGTATAGAACGATTGGAAAAGGTTCGGTTCAATTGTATTTTTGTAGAACTTCTACTCTATTTATTTTTATAATTTAGGTTACATGCTCCAATGCTATTGAAACAAAACTGCAGTAATGATTTAGTTTGATAAAACGTTTCGTACCTCTGATAATAGTTACCGATTACTCCGCTAATGAAGCAATAGATGTTGTACAATTACTTTGGAAATAATTAAGCTTTCTAAATAGCATTTTATTAATACACTATCTAAATAAATCGTTAAACATATATTCATATTTTCAAACGAGATTATGTTCACCTACTTTACAATGAGAAACAAACTAGCGTGAAGAAAAAAAAGTCATTAAAATGCATATGGCAAGTTAAACCGTCGTATTTATTAAAAAAAAAAAAACTTTAAAAAGTTTTGATGCCGTTAGAGCAATGTCGCATTGGTAATTGAAAAAAAAAAATGTCAACTTCGAATTAAATCTAAAGTCTGCAAAGGTGTGTCGTGCCAAATTGCATTTCATTCTAACGTCTGCTCCGTCTGCACGGAACATTATACAACAACAATTCCTCGCGACGAAAGAGTTTGATGATCCTCGACAACGAATATACGCAGCCGACTGCCGCGGCGATAACTAATCTCCTTTGATTATCAAGCGTCGAATATTTTCAAACATAGTTTTTACGTAACTCCAATGATAATGCGAATCAAAACAGTCGCAGCTCTCCTCCTATCATCGGATGCACCGTAACGCCGAGAGTTTCCCCAAAGCAAGCCGAAGACGAACGGCGGCAATAAGGACGGGGCTCGGTAAATGGGACCTGCGCCCTATAGATAGACGGGGAGATCAGTCTCGGGAATTACGAGAGTCTCGTTTCGTAAGGCCGCGGAGGTGGCGAGGCAAGCCTGCGGCCGCAGGCGAGCCTCGCGCGAAGCCCGAGAGCCATGGTAACGCGAGAGAGGCTCTCGCACGAGTCGTCGGCGGGGAGAGAGAAGGAGGCTCGCTCCACGCGCACGACGTGGCAACGGCGCTTTTGAAACAGCTGTTGGATCAGCGCACAGCTCGCCGCGGCGGCAGCAGTTTCCACTTAGCCTCGTCGCGAGATCGCCCGTTCATTGGCTCCGGTCGTTCCTCCGATAAAGCTCCACATCGATTGGCCGCTGATAAAAACTTTGGCTCATCCCCCCACCGCCCCCGTCGACCCCCCACCGGAGGCCCACTACCAACCTAACCTCCCCACCACTCGGGCGAACGCGCTAACGTCAACGTGCAGCACACGGACGAGGGGCACGCTCCGCACACATGCCATCGCTGCCGAGGCGCCGACCGAACCAAAACTTGTATCGTGCGCGCACACTCCGAATGCGTCGGCCTTCCCGTGGGTCCCCCGATGGGCCTTTCCTCCGCTGCCCGATGCAACCGCGCATAGGGGCGAACCGAAATATCCTCGCCTCCTTTTTTTTTTGTTTCTTCTTTTTTTTTTTTTTTTGTTCATCCGCGAGGTCCCGTGGGAATTCGAGGGAGCGACAGGAGATCCGAGGTGGGGCTCAACAAAAAAAAAGTCTGAGCTAATCGCTATCGGAGTGTGTATACTTAATAAATTGACGAGTACTCACCGAGATAAAAAAGGAGCGAGACGAGGCTCCTCCGCGCGTCCTTCTCGTCTCCTGGGGTAGGGCCTGCGGAAGCGCCGACCTCGGCGATAGTTGCACTGCTGCTTCGCTTCTCTCTCGCCTGCGCTGCTGCCTTCCTCGCGTCTCTCCTTCCCTCGTGAGCTCTCGGCGTATCGCACTCCTCGGCTCGCAATATTACGCAACTGTGTGTATTATAGAGCGTCGAATTTGAGAGTCGGGATGTACATCTGAGAGAGATGCGGCCGCGGAGCGCGCGTTCCCCGAAGCCTCGCAGCACGAACCCGACGAGTGCTCAAACCCGCTCGCTCCTCTCTCTGCACGCGGCCGCCCGAGACGACACGTGAAACACGCGAATCGGCCCGCAGTGTGTGCGCGCGCGCGCGCGTCCGTATATAGTAGCTACGGGAACGCGACTTTGACCGTATAGTGTGCCTCGCGCATATCAGCCGCGTATTAGGACTCGCGCTTTCCCCTGGAGCCGAGCGGCCGATTGGCGGCTGGCCCGGACGTGCCTCGCGCCTCAGCGACAGCGCGAGGGTACGCGGAGCCCCGCGAACGTCCGCCCCTTTTCGCTTTTATCGACTGCGGGCTGCTGCGGATATATGCCTGTGTGCGCATCGCCATCGCACTGCGCTTATTTTCTTTGTTTGCTGGGAACCGAGCTATACGGCGATGGGAATGAGGGATTTTTTGTTACAGGTTTTTCCCGAAAGCCACGGAGTTTCGAAGCGTCTCTTGGCCTGCGTCTTTGTTTATTTTTTGTCTCTCGTACCCCGCCCCCCCCCCTCTCTTCGGTGTATACGACACTGCGAGCAATGCGTTTGTGTTGGAAGAAAACACATTTTTTATTCTTCTCTTAAATATTCGCAAAAGACTTTTGTGACGATACGTAATCTTATCGCAATTTAACACGCCTCGATGTTTTTGTTTTCGCGAGTAAAACGTTACACACGGCCGTAGGGAGTGAAATTGTACGACAAAAGTATTCTCGTGTGATAAATCAATTTGTTCTTTTTATAAGAGAAATTTGTTTTTTTTTTTAACGATTTTATATTGTTGTCGTGTAAAAACAGAGGACTGATTTGATTCTACGACAAGTGATGATAATCACGTTTTTATTGAAAAGTAATCGGATGCGTATGTGGGAAGGACAAAAGAACAAAATTCGTATCACTCGATACTTTTGAAGGACGTTTTTCCACGCTGGACTGAATGTACTGATATGATGTTTCATTACCTTTCGTCATCTTGAATCTTTCGGATGGATGCTGTCACTTATTTAAAATATGCAATGCACACATTTCGATTAACAATACTGTTTTCTACGACAGTAAGCACATTACTGACAAAGCAAAGCTGTTCCATCACTATTCACTTCTCTACTGCCGAGTTTAGTTGCTCTAGCGTGGCGCTTATATCTAACGACTTTGCTATTGCGTCGTCTGCTTGTTACATGCCTTCGGGTTGGATTTTCATGAGAATTCCTCTTTTTCGTGAATAAACGAAAATCTTTTGTTAGTGATTCATAGAAATTTGTGCTCTTAATATTTTTTATCGTTCAAAAACTACTTTAAACCTATTTTATCAATAAAACAAATTTTGGAAAATTATATGCCAAATTTTAAAAGTTTCGCGGTCTACTGCGCGGGCGCAGCGGCGCGAAATTTGTACATTTTTATATAAAATTGAATGTATCTAATATTCTAATACAACTAATATTTGTATCTTACTATAGTGCTTTTATTTTATTGACAATTTTTTTCTATTAAATAAATTAAAAGTTAAATTTCGAAAAAACATTCAATTATTAATTTATTATGATTACTTGTTAATGGCGTACTCGGGATATATTTTACAATTAAAAATTAATTTGATATTTAATGAGATGAGTATGTGATAAGTCAAATGTATTATATATTTATAATAATTCAAAATTTACATTTGTAGTATAAAATGATCAACAACGAGAATGCGCTATCACAATGATTCTTTTTAATAAAATGTAAAGATTAAAATTTACATTTTCCATATGTAAATTATTTCTTTCATCGCTAAAAATTATTAGTAAAAAAAAAATTGTACAAGAGTTTTATTTATCAACAATACTATATAACAACTCTTTTAAGGAATCTTCGTTAATGCTCTGAAGAGTTGAGAAGTTATCGTTATTTTCATTAAAAGATTCATTTGCAGCATTGGTTACTTGAACAGCATTATTACTGCCATTCATTGGAACGAATCCATCTACAACTTCAGATGAATTTTCAGGATTATTTACAGGAGATGACAATCTTAAATGTTCCATCTCTGAAGAAGGAGAAGATATCCCATTTTCTAAAGGAGATGCAACCAACGAAAAGAAATCAGTGGCATTATCGGACTGATTTTTGTCAGATAATTTCTGATAACTTGCTTGGTTGGTCAATGCAGTATCCCACAAATCTTTTGGAAATTCGCCGTTTACGTGTTCTGTACTAAATTGTTTCGAAATATCTTCACCTTTTGATACACCATTCCACAATCCCGATCTCTCTAATGCAGCAGAAATAGTTTCATTTATTTTAGAATTGGTTTCCTTGTATTCCATTGGATTGCTTATCTGTTCATTCCAAATGTTCTTTATGAAATCACTACTTTCACTTGAATCCACGGAGTTTTGTTCGGAAATTTTTTCATTTCTCCTTTGATCATTTTCAACTTCCGATTGTTTTTTCAAAACATGCTGACCTTCCTTATCCATTACTAAAACGTACTGATTTTCTTCGCTTGCAACTTGAGTCGCTTCTGAACTTTGCGTTTGCACATGTTGCCGAATTTCTTTCGATGCCGACGTTTCCATCATTTGTTGATCTTGACTTTCTTGATTCTGAGCATCCACCTCTGCTTGACGAGGACATTTGTGATTCCTTTGACTAACCTGTGTACATTTTTGGAACATTTAGTAAAGAATTTTCATTTACATTTTTTCTAGAAACCTACGTTAAACATAAAATTATCTAATAAATAAAAATACAATACAATTATTAATAATAAAGAACAATATTCAAATAAAAATTTAAGAAGCGAATTAATTCTTTTTGATTGCTAAATACAAAAATTAGTTTATCCACACATACATATTTTCGTTAATAAATTTCGTATCGAACTAAATGAACATAATACTAAATGTAACAAGAAAAATTTAAAGTTACCTTATATCTAAAAGTTTTTCCGCAAGTACTGCAAGTGTAAGGCATAACTCCTGTATGAATTCGTCTATGTACTAAGTACGAAACTCGTTGTCGAAAGCACTTACCTAAAAATGTTAAAATACATTAACATATTCTTGTAGTAGAATCTTCTTTAAAAGCAACAAACTTAGTTTGAATATACACATTAGTAAAACTTACCATTCAGTAATTCTTTTATTAAAAACATAGAAGCTGTCACATTGAAATTTGTTAGTACGCACAATCAACACATTGGAATAAGTCTTAGTATAATTTAAAAAAAACTGTTCACACAAGGGTCGATGCAATATCGTACCACACGATTCACAGGCAAAAGGCTTCTCTCCCGTGTGAATCCTTTCATGATTATGAAGCGTGGAAAGTTCTTTAAAGGAACGACCACAAGTAGCACATGAGTGCGGCTTATCGTCCTTATGATAAAATCTGTGCTTATGGAAAGACTGTTGGAAAGTAAATGTCTTATCACACAAATTACATTTGTACGGCATTTCACCAGAATGCAGTCTTTTATGTTTTTTGAGAAAATACTTGGTAGTAAACATTTTACTACATATTTCACACTCCCACTGTTTACCGTCGTGAATTTTCAGGTGCTGCGTGACGTGCTGTTCCTTTAAACATAAAATAAATTACATTATTTTCAGTAAAATATAAAATAATCTTAATATATCTATCTCTTTAAATGCGAATTTTGTTTAAAAAAGTCGTTTAACGAATGAATTTTAACAAACAATTCATTGGATGCTTTTATGCTTTTATGCTTAATTAATTGGATGCTAATTAAAGTTCATATTATACTCGTAAAAGATTAAAAAATTTGTCCGATCACAAAATCAATAATAAATAATTCTGTTGTACTCCAAAGCCGTTAGTTTATTAATATTTGTAGAACTTACCCTTTTGAAAGTTTTTCCGCAAATTGGACAGTTGTAACCAGGTCCCGGCGATTCTGGCTTTTGTTCAGTTTGAGTATCTTGAGATCGTTCTAAAAAAATGTTGCGTTCTACCATCAAAACTCATTTATTTTATGTAAAAGATTTCTCACAGAATTTGAAATTCAATTACCAGCAGCAAAGTGAACCGTAGTATTAAATCCAGGATGAGCCACTCGCATATGTACCATGAGACTGCCCCTCATCTTGAAGACCTTTGTACACAGGTGGCATGGATAATTCTTCATAAGATCGTCAGGAGAAACATTAGAGTCCTTTTCCTGAATCATGTGAACGAGCTGCTTGTGCAGTATGAGAATATTACGGTCTGGAAAGGAGAAACCGCAGATGTTGCACCTCTCGGTCCTATTGACGGCAGGGATGACAATCGACGACTTGATTTGCAGCTTAGGAGTGGAAGCAACTGGTGATGGTGGTTTCGAACAGTCATAGGCTTCGTGGAAGGTACCCAAAGGCGATGCCGTGATCTGTGCGTTTTTCACGAGGTCCGCCAATCGATCCGTGTGAGAAGGCGCGTACGCTGCGGGGGACTCTTCGGAATTAACATTACTGCTCC
Organism: Sycophila quercilanae; assembly: GCA_035582995.1. Lineage (NCBI taxonomy): Eukaryota > Metazoa > Arthropoda > Insecta > Hymenoptera > Eurytomidae > Sycophila > Sycophila quercilanae. The sequence continues at coordinate 15,004,761 of JAWWEP010000009.1, read as the reverse complement.
AATTAGGCTGAAAAGAAAATTATTTTATTTTAGTGCGAGCTATTGAGTTTTATCTTATTTTTTCGCATTTAATTTAATTTTATAATTCAATAAGTCCTGGTTTTATTTGGAAGTACATATGATAACTGCGTATTTAAGTCAGAAAAATCAATAAACCTTACTGGGTCAATTAATCAACGAGATATTTTAAAATGCAATTTCTTTAGAACACACATTTGTAACGAACATTTGAAAGTTTCATTATAACATAGAATTAAATTCATTTCATAGTTTATTTAGTTCGCGTAAAAAGTATTTTTGATTCAACAGATTTTATAGCATCTCGATGAAAGTTAAACTAATAAACGCGCGTATTATTTAAATAAATAAAAGAAAGTTTTGAACATTTATACTTTTCGTTTAGTAAAATAAATTACGCAAATTCTTGGTGAACAAAATACTTTTTACCTGTGCAGTATCATCATCGCTGATATCGACTGATATCACTATTTTTTCGTGCTGGTTCATCGCACCCTCGGCATTTATTGCGTTGTTGCTGTCCACTTGAGTTGAGGACTTATCGCTTTCTTGATTAATGGTGCGATTCGTAGTGGCTACGCCGACACTCAACGATGTCGTTGAATCCTGCACTACATTAGTTGCCATCGGTTCCTGCTGTTCGGTGCTTTGTTCGACCAGATTGGCCGAAAAAATCTTGGACTGCGTACCGACGTTCTGCACGAATATCACCTGACTAGGCGCCTTTATCTCCGCTGAGGCTTTCTGAAAGACACAAAAAATGCATTATTTAGACGTTTTTCGTTAATAAATATCGGACAACTTATTCCCTCAAAAGATCTACGAAATTTTCAATGCATTTATAAAAATTCACTATACATTCGACGCACTTAATGATACAAACATTTTAAATTACTATGTTCCGTAGGAACAGTGGGGCATGCCCGACTTACGACGATATATTTACTATGAAACATAGTAAAAATTGTTATTTATACACGGTTAAAAATTTTGTGTTTTGTGTCTTTCGAGAGAAGATTACACAATAAATTTGTTTATTTTACGCTTTTTTGTGTCCTCTTATCTTCATGTAAAGTAATAATTAGTACACAAAAATTATGTTCAATTTGGAACTACTTCCCTAAAAACACAAAAATAATGTTCTTTTTATATCCATTCAATTCTAAACATTAAAATAACGTTTAGAATTGAATGGATTTTCAACAGTGTATACTAGAAATTGCTATATGTATAGCAATTTTTACTATGTTTTATAGTAAAAATCGACATTAGGTCGAGTATCTCATTCCTACGGAACGTAGTAATTTTTACTATGACATTTCTCTCCGTGTATACAGACACTCGTATTTTTTTTAAATAGTCATCGCTCTTTAATATTTCGTCTGTCAAAGGCACAAAATACTTTTTTACACAGTATGCGAAAAATTAAATTTTACGCAAATATTCTGTCAAAAAATATCGTATGCAATACGTGCGTATGTTTTACACACTTGTTGCATAATATACTATTAATTTACACCTGTACCTGTCCATTGGGCGCGGGTCGGCCGCCGACGTCCTTGATAGCCGTGAGGTTCCTGAAGGTCTCGATCTCGTCGATGGGTATATAAATGCCGCTGCCCTCGGTACTACCCTCCATCCGACTTTTCTCAGTGGCGTCACCCACGACGCTCCAAGACTGTATGGGGATGGCCTGGACGGTCGCACTCGCGGTGGCACTCGGCGGCTCCAGTGGCTTCGGAGCCTCGCCAGCCTGGTCGATGGTGTGGCCAAACAGGTGGATCGTCAGCTTGTCGATGCCCAGGAGCATTTCGTCGCAGACCGGACAAGCCAGCGGCCGCGTCGCCACGTTCACCAGGCCGGCGCGCAGCGCGTCCAGCGACGAGAAGCTCGGCTGCGAGCACAGTGGACAAGCCAGAAGCCGGGCGCACATTTTTTTCTTGCGAACTTTCGGTCCGCGCTGACTTTTCGCTCAGTTAATCGCTAGGACCGCATGATTATATGTCGATGATGTTTGTTGCGGGTTTCTGAGACTCGAGACTACGGAGCTCCGGTACACTGAGGAGTCCTATGAGACGGCGACTAATTTTGTAACGAAAATGTCGATCAATCTTAGTGGGGCTGACAGATTGTTTGCGTTTATTTGTCTGCTAGTGCGGAGTGCGTTGAGACAATGAATGTTTTAATCAAGTTGTAAAATTTGAACTCCTTAATTTAGATTTCTCGTAAAATAGAATATTTGCTTCTGATTGTCTGTGGCGGATGATTGTATGCTAAATTAACGTAAAATTAAAATATCTTTTTGTTTCGACGAAGTAAAATTAGTTGAGAAAATGATGTGTCCTTTAAAGCGAAACTTAATGTGAATTGCAATGATGTACGAAATGAAAAGTGTTATAGGACTTTAAAAGACTAATTCACCGTTAAGAATGTTTTTTTTCAGTACACATTTTTTTGTTGTATTTTTATAAAAATACATTACAATTATTCTTTAATGCTATTACGTACTTTAAGTAACGAGTAAACATAAAAAAGTTCGTTACATCATAACGTCACTCTCCGTGTTGACATCAGATCGAGCAGTCGATTTATTGTCAGCCGGGCGCTGAGTAAATGCACTCGCAAAGAGGACGGCAATCGCGCAACATCCAAATAAAAATCATACACAAGAGAAACGTGCGCATCGCTCGCATGCAGGAGATAAACAACTTTAATTTCGTACCGTTCGAGACGACGTGGGCCGAGAGCCCGCTCCGACCGCGGGCCGCACGGCCTATCAATAGCAATTTTTTCAAAGCCGAAGTGAATGAAGCGCCCGAAGTGCAAACGCTGCAATCGCTATAATTCCAACTCGCAGACTGTCCGTTTTATTTTCGTCGGTAGAGTCACAAAGCGTCGCTGGCCGCTGCTCTACGCCGTGGCCGAGCCAGGGCACAGTCGTCGCACCTCCGCAAAACGACCATGATCGCCGCCGATGAATGATCAGTCGTCGAGGGCAGCGGCCTGCTAAGTGCGCCGCTCAGATGTCCAGCCGATGGATGGCCGTTGCGACGGGGTCCTGACCGAACTTGACCCACATTTCCGCGAGGACGACGAACCTTGACGGTGACGGTTGCTCCCAGACTGGCGGAAGTCGGAGGCTGCACTCGCGCCCGAGTGAAGAAATTACGCGATCGGGCCTCCGCTTTTTCGGATGATCTAAATACAGGCGGAGCTCGCGATGTGGCCGATAATGCCGAGCTTCTCAGTATTCTTGGCTGGCCGACGGCGACGATCGCTACTGGTTAAATTTAGAAAAGCGCTCCACTCGCGCGAGCGCCTTTTTGTTACGAGCCTTCAATGCGTTTTGTACATGAATTTGCGCTTTTTTGTTTGTTGCGATGCGCTGCTGCTGAGCGAGGTTTTGAGAACAAAAGCTATTGGCAAGAATTAAATTCGATAATGATATCGATTTGAAAATGTCCCGAGATTTTATTCATGATTTGTTGTAAGAATAATGTTCGTTAATTTTTAAAAGGTAATAAACTTTTCATTTTTGCGTTAATGACTTCGAATTCTTTGTATTTTTTTTTTTTTTTGTATTATAATTTCGTAACGATACTTTTTTGTAAAAAAATATTTGAACACATTCCCAATGCATTGCTTTTTGTAAAATTGTAAAAGAAACAAAACTCATTGTTTTGAAAAAAAAGTCAACATTTTATAACAATTCTTTTTTTAAATAATTAAAATAATTTAAATCTACGGAAATCTATGGAAATCTATCTTTGTGAATTAAGTATAATACTTAATAGTTATTGTAAAAAACGATCTAGATTTTTTTTATCTTTACTTAATAAGTTTATATATACGCATCATTATGCTACCTTATTTTACTAACAGTATAAAAAATAATAGTATTTATCCTAGATAAAGAGGATTCAGCTCATACACTTGTATGGAAGGCCATCCTTACAGCAATATTCACGGCCAGCTGAAAGGTTTGTGTTTATCCATTCATCTTTACAGTTTTTAATAAATAAGTGTGCCTGCAATGAGAAAGTATTTACATTTAATATGACCAACATTATGAAGTAAAATTTTAATAAATATAGTTTAAATTAAATTTAAAAAATTTGAATCTACTAAATTCATGTGAATTACAACAATAATATAATACTTTTTAAATAAATAAGATTAATTAACAAAATGTCTACTCACTTTTTCTTTGTGACAATCCCTATCAATAGATCCACAAAGAATATTTGGGCTATTGGGCAAATGTTTCACAATCTGCAACATTTATATTAAGGTACTAGTAAGTTACTATAATAATTAATAAAATTGGTAAAGATACTTTTATAAAAAAAAAAACCTTACTGACATTTATTTTATATATTAGTATAAATAATTATAAATTATAATTATAATAGTATAATTATTATAAATAATTAGATATATTTTAGTATAAAAGAATTTTCTACTATACTTACATTATCTAGACATTTATTAACACACATTTTATTTCCAGAATGAGTGCATGGGAATGTTTCGGACAGTTCGTACAATAATGCTGGATTTCCATTTGGATGATGCTTATGTCCCTTTTGTATTTGCCCACTCAAAAATACTCCACATGAGCAAGCAATCAAGGATGTTTCTGTTGTTGTAGAATTTACTGGAATTTCTGTGGTTATTGTGACTAATGGATCTTCTGTTATTGAATTGTCATCAAGAGCATATGTGAAAGATAAGAATACAAATGTAACGAAGAATCGATACATTTTTACCTGCAAAAAAGATGTGTGGTTAAAACATCACATTAATTAATAAATCAGTATACTTTACAATTAAATTTTAATAAATTTATGAAGAATTTTTTGAATTTTTTAAAATAAAATGTTATTCTATTTGAAGTAAAAGTAAATTTGACTAAATAATAGAAGAAATAAGAAATTTTTTTTTTTATATATCAAATAATTAAATACTATGTGTACTCACAATTATTTAAAGAATGCACATGCAACTTTTATGATCCAACTGATACTGACTCAATTTCTGTCTTTTGGCTTTATCCTCTTACAATTGTTTAAATGACGAAATCAGTAAGCATAAAATGAAAACTGCTAACTGTGCAAAATTCTAAATATCTGACTTAATGATCACATTCACATGAATCGGTAAGACCTACTTTCTTATGTACATTTTTGCCGAGGCAGTATAAAATTAAACATAATTTCACAACCCAACCTATAAAAATAATTTTTTCTTTTTCAAAAACTAAATTATTTGGTAAATATAATTTTTTTCGTTTTATTGGGATTTGTCACTAATTTTGCTTCTCCTTCCATGACTATTCTATCAGAGTTAGCTATGCATGTATATTTGCATTTAACTATTTTTCTCACAGATGTGATTTCAACTGAAATTTCAACAATATCACCAACGTAGCAAGGCTTTGGATATCTAATTATTTGTTCCACGACAACAGTGCCAGGACCAGGCAGTTTAGTACCAAGAATTCCAGATAATAAACCATTCAAAAATGCTCCATGAACAATGTTTCTTGTAGAGTTTATGTGAATGGGATTGTAATCATTTGTTAACTTTGCAAATCCAACAACATCATCTTCAGTGACCGTCCTTTGAATAGATACTCTATTTCCAATTTTTAGATTTTCTAAAGTGTCCGACGGAGGAGATACTTTTGTACAATACTTTTTAGCAGAAGCTAGCATTGTACGAAACATTTTTCCTTTCTTCATTGTCTCTTAGAACTATAAAAAATATTTAAAAAGATGCAGAACTTGTACTGGCAGTTGGTTCTTCGATTCTTCCACTACATTCACTTGGTCCAGCAACAGGTTCGTTGCTGTCCACACTTGAACTTGCAGCTATGCCACTAGTACTAGCTCCTTCGTTATAATCTATATCTCTACTTGTACTTGCAGTTGGTTTTTTTTTATTTGAACTTACAGTAGCAGCAATACCTTGTTTGTCAACAGGTTCTTCAGGCACATGTATATTGCACAAGTCTTCCAAAAAAATGTCCGCTAGATTTTTAATACGCCGATTTGAGCTTTTCGAAAGTTCTAACATAAGATTGACATTTTCTTGTGTCGTTATTTCTGCTCTTGAACTTGGTGTATCTATGTAAATCAAAGTTGTAATAGCAGACAAAACTATTGATTCTTCACTCGACGTTAAAAGGCTGGATATTATCTTCACTCCATGATTTCGCAAAATATACTCTCTACTCAATGGATCTATAAATAAAGATGTTAGTTTATTAATACCATAATCAATCGACTGCAAAACTGCAATTCACAAACACACACACGCCCTCACCTAAGCATATATTGCATATACCACTGATACCAAACGATACAAGCTTCCTGTTGCTCTCCTCCAAAGCGGAAAAGAACACATCAAGTACCTTCAGTCGCCACAGGTACTCATAGTTGACAGGGTCGTAAGCGAAATTCGCCAAATTGGCCAACACCTGCTCCTTCGCGTCTGCAAAAGACAAAAGATAACAATACGTACGTCGATAACCAACAAAACGTGCCAGTGCGAACCCGTCGGTTTCGCAAGGCACATATATTTATTTCCCGCGCAATCTCGACAGCGCGCGACTCTTTCGACCGCGAAAAGAAAGGTAAATGTCAGCACTCACCGCGGGATTTGGTCTGCTTGTACTCGTTAATTAATTGCTCGAGGTACGACAAGCGTCCAACTCCATCTTTCCCAGCCTTCTTTATCAGCTGCTTCTTGGACGTGAACATCGCGATTTGTTCGGTGCGTCGCGCATATCAAAGCAGTCGCAGTCCCGACTCCACGCGCCTCCCACGATATACCCGAGTTTTGTTTACCGGTCGAACGAAGATCCCGCTAATCGAGTTCGACTGGACGCACGTGCAGTTCTCTTTTTTTTATAAAAACTTCGCCGGCGAATTGCCCGTCACTGGAACAGCGGCGACGTTTGCTGCAGAATCGAGAAGATAATTGCTCGATGCGCGCTTGAAAGTGCGCGCAATCGTAAATACCAGTTTTCTATTTATTTTGCACACACGACGGGCTGCGCAGGCTGCGCTACTATATCCGAGAGTGCGAGATTTCCGAGAAAATTTGGTCAAGCTGTACTTCCTTGCTTGGGGGAGCTGATCGCTGCTGCCATCTGAGTTGGGTAAGCGTTTTTGCTTATAAGTAAGCGCTGAATTATCGATGAGGATGTTACATTGTTACTGTATATTGATTAAAAATTAAAAATTAAAGTAAATAATAAGTATTTTATTTTGAATATTAGCGAGTTATTAGTTTATAAATATTTATTCTACAAATAGTTCAAAATCTATTTTAATAATTCGCGCGTTATCTAAACACAAGTATTAAAATTAGGAAGTGACATTTTTTTGAGCAGTTTGCAGTCATTAAATGTTAGTTAAACTTTTTTAAAGTGGATTTATTAAACTATTAATAATTAAACTATTTACAAATAATTCGTAATTTCAATTGAAATTTAATCTATGTACAATTAGTTTTGCAGTATACTTATATTTAGTCTCGATTATCTAAAAAACTAATAAAAAATTTTTGATTTATTTTTGACTTCGGTAGTTGAAAACTTCTTTTGACCGTTTCTTACGAAGGAAGTACTATGTAGAATCTGTCATGTTGCTAAAAAGTTCGGATTTGTACTTCGGAAATTTGGCATGCATAAAGACGAGTTCTATCAAGTATTCGAGTGCCGCTGCATTTATATTTATACTTTACTCCGTCAAAAGTTGCTTTGGCACTTTTATAATAGAAAGAAGAATATAATCAACATGGATTTTAACGAGACGCAGATTACAGAAAAGCAATTATCAGGTATGAAGTAGTGATTAGAAAACTATAAATTTTAAAGTGAATTTGAAATTAAAATTTTACGGTTTCTTACTTTATTGCATATAAAATTTTTCTCATTTCAAGAAATGTGTACGTATTATGAGAATCAAAGTAAGATCGCGAGGAATCTTATAAGGGAGAGTCTAAATGCAAGACAAAAAATGAAAGCTAAAATAGCCGAGGATAGAGAACGCGCGACTGCTTTACTTCAAAATTTAGAAAGGTAATGGAATAAATACAATAAAAGAGATGAGAGATAAATTTATTACGTTCCATGCATATTCCGGCTATTTAATCTTTTTTTTTTTGGTAATTCTAACGATTCATGTTTATAGACTGGATGAATATGAAAAAATCGTTAAAGCGCAGCTAGAGGTTGCAGAAAAAGGGGAGGATCCTGAGTCTTTAAACAATTTGAAGATTATAACGAAATATGAAAGTATGGCACGAGAGCAACGAGAAGTCTGGGCTAAATACGAGGTAGAGTATTTTAAGTCTTAAATTAAGTGTAATTACGTTAGAATTATGTAAAAATGTAATACAACGTTTGACCAGTAGAGCTAAAGTAATTTCTTAATTACTTAATGAATGTACTGACCTAAAATACGTGTATGTACACGAATTTGATATTTTCGGTATACTACATACGATTCTTTTAAAATAAAAGTCTTAAATTCAGAATGCAAAACTTCTTATTGGTTTAATACGAAAAAAAACGCCGGGGATGCGTACATATATACAAGCAGGTACGTGTGTATATATGCATAAGTAGATGGACGACTATATAGTCAACACACACATACACACTCGTACGTACTTACACGCACACAGATCTCATCGGAAGTGTAATTAGATTATTTCGTAGTATGCGCACGAATGCGTGTGTACGCGATCGTGTACGTAAGCGATTTTTAAGTAAATTATTTATTTAATGAATTACTGAAATTTTTATTGTTATGACTTATTTGCAGAAAGAGTATATTTTTAAGTAAATTATTTATTTAAAGAATTACTGAAATTTTTATTTTTATGACTTATTTGCAGAAGGAGTATGAACAATTGCCTATGGCTAAGGAGCGTCGAAAGATGCAAGTACAAGTTTTACAAAAGTCCATTCAGAACAAGCTTTTAGCTTACAAGATTGAAGAAAAAAATAAAATTTTAAATATGAAAAATCAATTTAACAAGAAGAAGGAACAAAATGCAGTAATAAATTTTGCTAAATTAATGATGGAATACAAAAATCAGGAGAAACGTAAATACGAATTACAAAGCAAAGAAGCTGGTCTTAAAAAAAAGGAACAAATACTTCGACATCAGGTACATTCATTAATTTATTTATCGCATTACACTTCTTATAGACTTCCTGTAACTTCTTGTAGATAAATTAATTTTATTTTTTTACTATTTTAAAGATTGAAGAATTGGAACAATTGAAAGTAAATCGTGAAAATAAACTCAATGTAGTCGAGAAACAAGTATTTATGAAGTCATTGCCACCACCGCCAATGGACTTCTCCTCTTATATTCCGGAAAAAGATAATAGTAATAACTATGATAGCATGAATGCAGGTAAATAGATTTTCACTTTCTTCGTCGATTAGAACACTTGATTTCTAATTATTGCTATTTATGTAATTATAGATGCTGTTTCCATGTATTCATTCACATTGGAGCAGGAGTATATGAATAATGAAGCTGATGAAGCCGATAAAGGTTTATCGAAATCAACTAAACCGTCGAAAATGGAAGAATCCAGTTTTCAAAATAACGGTATTTTTATTTACTTAGTAAAATTGTGCAAGTGTAAAATTGAACGTTGCACAATTCTAAAACTGATACTGAATTTTTTTGTTATAAAAAAGGAAGCCAAGAATCAAATGCAGAAACTTTAATGGATGTCAATACCGACGGATTTTCGTACGAAGTTAATGCGGAAACAGTTAACCCACGAAGTGATAAAAAAGGTCCCTCCAATATTCACGTAAGCATTATAACAGGTTATTCTTTACAATGATATTTAAAATTAAAATGTTAAAACAATGAATGTTCTGAAAAGAATGGCGAGAGCTTAAAAAAAAACACTCAAGAATCAGTTAAAAAATCTGGATGGGATACAAAGAAGAAACGAGGTACGCATAACGATATTTAACAATTTTATTTAAAATCATTTTATATTGAAATACACTTTCAAGCTTTTTTGAAATATCTTTGATTTTACTTAAATAATAGTAATATAAGGAGATCCTGAACTTTTTAGACACTGATTCATCGAATTACATTATTGTCTTTTTCAATTATTTTATTGAATTTTATTTATTAAAAAAAGAAAATAAATTAAAAAATTAATAAATTAATAATAATCAAATTATAATTTTTTATCAATAAAATTATCAAATTTTTAGCAAGTCAAAACCTGGTACCTGAGAATTATTTAAACTGTGAGAATAGAAATGATCTGAAGAATAGTCGTATACAGTCGGAACGTCCCATACCCACGCCAGTGAAGATGTTTAAGCACGATCAGGTTTACGAAGACATCTCCAATTGTGAGAATACTTGCGAAGGCTCGAGGAACATTCGCAACAGCAACAGACGTATACCTTGCTCTCCAGAGGTGGCATTTAAGGTACAACATTGGCAGCAGTCTTTGACCCCGGAAAAAGAAAACGACCAACAAAAAACGAAACGAGATCCTCTTCATCAGCGGCAACAGCAACAGTCGCAAGAGAAAAATCAACAACAACAATATCATCAATCCGAACAACAGCAACATTATCAGTCGCAACAACCTCAACCACAACATCGTTATCAATCTCAACATCAGCAGCAGCAACAATCTCAATATTCTCAACAGAAAATTGAAAAACAGCAGCTTCATCATCAACAACAGCAACATCCTAAACAACAGCAACACCATCAGTACCAGCAACACCCTAAACAACAGCAACACCATCTGCAACAACAACAGAAGCGTCAGTATCAACAGCATCAACAAAATATGCAAAAACAACAACTACATCAACAAAATATGCAACAACAACAACTACATCAACAAAATCAAGTGCTTCAATCCCAACAACAGCAACAATCACAACATCAGCAGATGTCGTGGTCACCAAACCTACCGCAAAATAATGGCGAACAAAACATTCAACGAGATTTGACAGAAATGCTGCAGTCTAACAAACCAGTGATTACATCGAATGAGCGCGTCAACTATGATACGAAGCGTTTATTTCAAGTAAGCAGTTAAAAGTAATAAATAAATAAAACGTCACAAGCACGCAGTGGCAGTGTGTTATTAATAACAAATATTTTAAATGAAAAATCTTACGTAATGCGTTAGATAAATAATAAATTAAATACTATAATTACAAAATTTCAAAATTAATTTTTTTAAAGGAAAATTTTTACCAAGTAGTATTTAATTATGACGAATATTTGAGGTCTTTCGTTATATGATATTCTTTTTTAGTATTTACTGCACTTTTTCATTTATGAATAAAGCTTCACTTTATTGATAGTATTATATATCGATAAAAAATAATAATATAATATAATAATTATAAAAAAGAGTGAAAATTTAAGTACAATTTTTTCAGACATTATTTATTCTTGGCATTATAATAACAAATTTTTATAATTTAGAAACAAGTGTCAGCACAAATGATGAAGCAGCAAGTTACACCTATGGACACCTCCTATGATGAGGAGGCTTTGGATGCAACACCGCAGATGAACCAACAATCACACTCTGCTTCAGATCGAAGCAAGCCTTTGGTGAATGTGCAATCTGCGCAACTCTTGACTCCCCAGTTTCAAAATATCAGTGCGGAAAGTATCATGTCCGACGCTATGAATTCAAACGATTCTTTCATGAACGTCGACAATATATCGTCCATCATCGGAAGCGACATCACCGAGCCCGGTGGCGAAGCCGGCCTCATCAGGCACATTCACGGAGGTAACTAGAGTGTTAATCTAATGTACGCCGCGCCGTTGAAATATTCATTGTGAATGAAATTTTACGAACGTTTTGCAGATCCGGATAACACATCGGAAGAAGTCGATTTTGAGAATATGATGAGTAAATTTTGCTCGCCTCCTTTGCAACAGAATTCGAATCTTCGGCAGCAAACTACTGGTAACGAGAATAATCCGAATTTAGTGCAGTCTAATCAAGCGCCTGTGCATCACGATGCACAAATGCCCAGTAAGTTATCGCACGACATTTTTTTTCTTTTTTTAAGTTGTTTTCGTAGTAACAAATATTTTTAAAAAAATTTCAGCAAACAGAAACTTTAATATTATATTTGGGCAGAAGAAACAGTCGAATCCATCACAACAGCTTTTTTAATTACTTTTACATTGAGCTTTTTCTTTCTATTTTATGTTTCAAACGAACTAACTAGGTATATCCATTCATTTTATTTTGACTCGATTAGTAGGATCAATAAGTAATTTACCAAGTACCTACGCGAGCATCACTCACCAATAGACATAGATATGAGTGTATCATCATCCAAACTTATCATCAGCGTCCACAGTCCATCAACATCGATTATCAATCGCCCAGTGCCGCTGTACTTAAACTTTGCTCCCCAGAAACGAAACGAGCGCACACATCCGGCTCGTGCCTTTGATAATGGCCGGCGCCTCTCCGGGCCAAAAACAACGGGCCGCGGGCGAGCCGCCCGCAACAAACAACGGAGTTCCGCGTCGCGTAATTGCCGCCAGCGCTGTCTCTTTAGATTGCTTCGGATTAGTCAATTCGGTAAGGCGATACGGGAGGCCGATCCAATAAGAAGCGCCGCACGCGTCGCGGGCTTTCCGATCGTATGAGCGACTTCCACTTTGTTTTTTCGCGCCGGGCCGCTCCGACACTCCCGTTATGAATTCTTCCTTTTTAATCACGAGCCGCGGCTCCTGCGTCTGCTCGAATTAGCGCCGTCGTCACGCGGGTGTGAATTATTGCCGCCCTCGACTCCTTTCGCTCGCGGAGAAAGCCCGAGTTAATCCGTGGAATTGTGTATTTTTACAGCGGGATCGTTTCGACAAGGAGGGAAAAATTTAGGTGCGACGGGTAGTTTGTCGTTAATTTGCGCGGGCTTCAAGAGGATGTTCAATAAAACTAATTTATGCGCGCTCTTGTTTTGTTATTTGCGTTAAGGAGCGAAAATATTACTGTTGTTTTCATGAAACTCTATATACCCGGCTTGGATTGCGGCTTTTGTTTCGAAATTAAGAAAGGAAGGGATTTTAATATCTAGGTGAAATGTAATCTAGAGAAAATGGGGATGCGAATGGCGCCTTCAAGGAGGGCAGCGAACGAAGAGCTTCAAAGGTGCACGCGTTATACTTGTACCGCTACTCCTTTTTTCGCTGCGGTTTCAGTAAAATTAAAAAGGAAAGTTTTATTTTATTTTTCGTTTCCTTCGCGCGTAAAGACAATCGCAGTGCGGACTTTTTAAAAGGGCGAACGAAAATATGCTGTACTTCAAAAAATCCTTCGTTTTAAAATGTATCACTTTTGAGTGCGAAGTAATTTCTGCAATAACGCGCACCTAGCATTAACATTTTTCTTTGTCATTAAAAATTCAAGTTCTAGATTAAAATTTTTTTTTTTAATAAAAGCTCTTTGTTACGTTTTATAGATAATCATTTTAGATAATTTTTTTTACGCAAAAAGTTATAATAACAAATGTAATGAAATGTTTTTGTTTGATTAAGCGAAATGTGCCGAGGATACTAAATATAGATGCACACAATATTGCAGTAAAAAGTTTTGAGCGATGGCAAACGCCCGCGCGTGCTCTCGAGTGTTCATTTGTTACGGTCAACGTGCGTTCCCTTAGAGGGTTGTTATAAGACTGGACAGAGATAAAGAAAGTTAATATCGTACCAACCATAGAGTCTCGTCTCAATGTTTATTTTGTTAAATAACGCTTTAATATCAATTGCTCTTCTGATAATTTATTTATTTATTTCTTTGAACAAATTAAATGTGAAATCAACTTAATTAAATAATTTAATAGGCCTCATATTGCGAAAACACAGGCCATCAGTAATTCGTCTAGAATAATTTCATTGATGATATTACGTGAATGTTAATTGTTCATTTCATGGAGACTACTAAAAATGTCAAAGCTGCGACTTCTTAAAAAGAATTTTTTTCTCGCTCACGCAATGCTAATTACATCTGTATTTAACTCATTTATACGAAACGTTCCTCTGTCGCCATATAAATAATACTAATTATTTATCACGCTTTAACTTTAAATTAATAATAAATTTAAATTAAATTAAGTTTCTCATAAACCAAATGTTTTACTTTCATTCATAAAATGATCCAGTCAATCGATTAAACAAGAACTTTTCTGAACCCGCATTAAACACCGCCTTTTATGAAAATTCCGGAAAAGCCATCGTCTTGGCATGCACCTCGACCCCGCACCGACGACTTGGGAGCTTACTGTGCGTCATGCGCTCCGTGAGCTCATTACGGGCAATCGTCGCGGCCCTACTCTGTCTCGCTCTTGTTTTCCACGCGCGCGCCCCTCTGGTCCATTCATTGACGGGGCCCAAGACGGACCGACGTCCTGACGCTATAAAAGCCGCCTAATTCTACGCGGCCCTCCTCAGTACGAGCCTCGACGATGCTCTGAACTCGCGTGGCTATAGTCACCTTACGGTTTTGTTTTTTTTATTTTTTTTTTGGAAGTCTACCCTGTGCCTCGTGCGTAATTATCTTTGTGCTGTTTTTTATACACATGTCTACTGTTGGATAGAATTTGGCTGCGTTTTGTTTATTTGCGTTTAAGGAAGAGATACACAGTGTACCATCAAGTTCTTTTGTGTTTTAAGCTTGTGCGACTGTTCCAGTTTTTTTTTTTTAATTATTTTAAACTGCAATTATAATTTTTTTTTTGTTGAAGGAAAATAAGTTTTTTGATTAAATAATACATATAAGTATTTTTTTTAGTAGAAGCACTCGTAATGTGAAAGAGTAAAAAATTATTTGATCCGAGTAAAAATTGAGCCAATGAATGAAAGATAAAATCAGAGTGACTTTTTTCTGAATTAAGAGTGATTTTTCTTTCGCATCGTGACATCGTATACAGATTGCACTATTTATGTGCAAAAGTTATAAAATTGAATGTTTTAAGAAAAATCATGACTAATATTGATAGAGCGCAAAGGAAGACTTAATTTATATAATAATTTCGTTAATTTAAGAATTCGATAAATTAAAGAAAAATTGGTTTAAGTCTTTAAAGATTTAATGTAACACATCAGTTTTATTATAACATGTCGAACGTTAAAAGTATTATAATTGACAATGACTACTATATTTCGTTCTAGAATATGCTCAGATAATATAAAAAAATGTAAGAAATGTAAAACAATAAGAAAGAACTTATAAATGTTTAATTCTGTAGTTCCTGTAGCTTTATCACATTTTGATAGCAACAAAACGCAGTAAATAAGCTACGTACAGGTAATTTTATCATGATACACAGTATATTAACGAAATTTTTTTATTGTCCCTCCAGCGATCCGACCTACCGATCACCGGCCAGCGGATCGAGGAACAGCAGCTTCAAGAGAAAGGAATTCACAGCACGAATCGACGGACACCCGCGAGGACTATGCGGAAGAAATGGTGCACCGGGCCGCTGGCCCTGCAGGTGATCCTCTGCCTACTTGGTGATGGCGAGGCGTACGGCCAGTTTGCCGCGACGCCGCACATCGTTGTCTTCATGGCCGACGACCTGGTAAGCCGAGCCACCAGTGCCTGCGAATTTAAGCCGCCCGGCCTTTTGCGTCTCTACACCCTTTAATTTACTTGCCCTCGCGGCGGCTCTGAACTCGTTCGCTCCGCCGCCGCGCCTAATTAGCTGATGGGGCCAATTGCATGCTGTTTATCAATGATAAGAGGGACGATTAAGTATGTGAAAGTATTTAGGGTAACTATTTTATTTATTTCGCCGCGCGTAAGTGGGGCTAATTTCATTTCGCCCGCTCGAGCGGTACCTACTCGTTATAAGGCTCGAGGCGCTTTTATGCGCTTGCTAGTAGTCATTTATTGTGTTCAATCGATTTTCATAATCACATTCATTGCACGAATTAAGTTTCATTTATTGGCGATTTTAATGAGTTAATTAATCGAATTTATTTGGCTAAATGTTTAGTAAACATTAGCGTACATATTCGTTTTATCATGACTATAAACGAGTTTAAAAAAGGGCTGATAGATATAAACAAACTCAGTTTTGGTATTAAATCATTTCATTCTTTTTATTATAAATCGAGTTTTAATTAAATTTTACACAAGATAAAACCGCTGTATTGCTATATCATTAATTAAATTTTCTTTCCTTTATCTAATAAAAAAACTTAATTATTTACGTAAAAGAATGTAAAAAATTGATAAATAATACGATAAATAAGCAGATAGAAAATTAAGTCGTTATGTAGTCAAGGTTGAAAAACATTGGTTTGAATTTTCAAAATTTTATAAACAACCCTTCTAATTAAACACTGATAAAAAATTCTAGTAAAAATTACTATTCTGTCTAGAAAACTGGGCACATACTGTCATATAGTGGAAAAATTACCATCCTGTATTGGAAAAATTACCATCTTGTATTGTAAATTTTACTAGAATTATTGGAAACTTTACCATAATTCTAGTAAAATGTATAATATTTTCTAGTAAAATTTATAATAAAGGATGGTAATTCTTCGACTACATGACAGTCTGCGGCCACTTTTCTAGACAGGATAGTAATTTTTATTAGAATTTTTTATCAGTGAAATATTACGTATCAATGTTGCAAGAAAATTATTTAAATACAAACTTTTGTTAAAGATTTGGAGACTAAATTAGGTTTTGAACCCTCTATTTTACAAATAAGCAACTTTTTCGCTTTCGCTAAAACGATGGTCAAAAACAAGCCAATTGTCAGCAAGCCTCTGTGTATAATTAGTTCGATTATTTAATTTAATGTTCGCCTAAATTTATGCAAACAAATACAAACGACAGTTGAAGAAAGCAAAAGCGCACTCGGCGAACAAAGTGGCCCCGAGGAATTAAATGAGATAAAGTTGCAGAAAAAAGGAGGAGATGAGTAAGTGCAGTAATAGCCGGGACGAGTACGTGGCTGTTGTTTCCGCCTGGCTTTTTTCCATAATACCTAATTCAATGTAATCGCATCTCAGCCGAGCGCGAGGGTGGGGGGCGCGCCTCTTGAATTAATGTAGTCATTAGTTGAGACAATTACAACGGCTAACGCGTCGCGTACGCCTCCGCAGCGGGCGACGGAGGATGCACTCCCCTTCCTCTTTTTGCCCGTGACTCACGCCGCGCCCGCGTCAAACAAATAAAATTCCGCCGCCGCTGTCGCTTTACTGATGCTTACTCGCGATCGTCCACCCGCGGCGGTGCCCTTTGTCGATGCGGATTGCGGAGAGCTTTTCTTTGCGCCGCTTCTTGCTCTTTTAAATTCAAATTTTGTACGCTGAACTTTTTGGTTTATTTTTGTAATTTGATTATATATTTGTACCATTTTTGTAATTTGATCGTTGATGTAATACTTTTTTCCTTCTTGATTTTTAAAAGACATAAGAGGTTGTATAATAAGTATTTGCAAACATTTATTGAATATATGGTGTAAATGAAAAATTTGTTTGAGGATTACGGAAGAGCTTGTAATAAAAGTGGCTTTTATTGATTGTGTATTTTTTAGGCGTACATAGAATATTTTTTAAACAATTATGCTCCATAGTATTGTGGATTGTATTTGTATATAACTTTTACGAATTTTTATTTTATAAAAATATGAAAAAAGACGTTGATAAGATGTTGCTAAGCACTTAAAGGTGCATTCGATTAAATATTGTGAATCATAAAAAGAACTTTGTGTTTTCTTCAATTATTTTAAATAATATTGCATTAAAAGATAGATACCAGTTTCTGCGCGAAGCAAACATTGCTAATATGTCTTGCAATCACAATACATGTATATTGTACATTAAGCTTAATTGTACATATAATTAATTTAGTCTTTTAATTTTTTTAAGAGAAATTAAATACATAAAATAATGTTGGGAAATATGAAATTTTTGTAATTAAAAAGCGTGAATGACAATGATGGATGTGCTATGTGTAATAATCTTGAATTTTTATTTACACAGGGATGGAACGATGTGGGTTTCCACGGCTCGCCACAAATTCCGACGCCAAACATCGACGCGCTCGCTTACAATGGAATCATTCTAAACAAGCACTACGTCCTGCCCTCATGTACTCCGACGAGATCGGCCTTTCTCTCTGGGAAATATCCCTTAACAATGGGTACGAGGATGCTTTTATTAAAATTTAATTTTCATCACTCAAATTTCATAACTGTTTAAAAAAGAGCGTTGAACTATAAAAGTTTATAAAAAGAATGATTCTAAGAATTTTAGACGTTTACTTTATAAAAAATAATTAACAAATCAATATTTAGTTACTATAAGGAAGATGTTTTTTTACGCGAAAATTGCGCATTTCCGTATTATGTAGTATACTGAAAAAAAAGTAAGTAATCGAAATCAATGGTTAGTTGTTTCAATTAACATTTGATTGAAACAAATAAATTTTGGTTGAAAGAAGTAAATATTAATTAAAGCAAGTAATGGTTAATTGTGATTACTAAACTTTTTTCTCAATGTAATTATAATTATATTTTATATTTTATTAATTTCTGTTAAGCATTGAAAAATAAAATAATTTTATATTTCGCCAGGAATGCAAGGAGCCGGTATTCTCGGTGGCGAACCTCGTGGACTTCCGCTTAATGTCCGTATTTTACCGGAGTACTTGCAAGGTCTTGGTTACGATACGAAACTAATTGGAAAGTGGCACGTGGGTTATCAGACAATACAGCACACACCCAACCGAAGAGGATTCGATTATTTTCTTGGATTTTATAACAGTTACATTGGTTACTACGATTACCGGTATTCTCAAGGGGTACGTAATTTTTACAATTTTAAATTAATTCACTTATAATAATTTATTGTGAAAAAATATATGTTTTTTTTTACATTTAATCGCTTTTTTTCTATTTTTGTAATTGTTCCTAATATTTTGCAGTGTTAAACAGTGCAACATAATTAATACTTTTTAGATAAACACGCTAAATCGGCTAGAGTGAAACTTGACTTTTAGTTTAGAGTAATTCTAGAGTTAACTCATTCATAGAGTTAAATTTGAAATTTACTCTAGTGGAGTGAAATAATCACTTTACATGAGTAGAATGACTTAATTTCACTCTGATAGAGTAGAATTTTATAAGTTTTGGTCCACCCTTTCACTCTACATTTGAGTGAAAAGAAAACTCTACGTCACTCTAATCGAGGGAGTTAATCAAAATCAAAATCAATTTTTTTAGTTTTCAATCTAATCTTCGAGTGAAAATTTGACTCCACTGGAGATTTTACTCCATTTTCCTCTATGTCTTTAAATATAAAAGAGTGAAATGCAATGTGAAAGAGTGAATATTCACTCTTTGAACGCGTTATAAGTCGTTCACTCTTCCGGATAAGTGGATGACTTATAACGTTAAAGAGTGAAATTTCACTCTTTTTTATTTAGAGATATAGTCGATTTACCGCGAAAGTATGTACGTGTGTAATCATCAAATTTAATATTCCTTTATAATTTACTTTACTCTTTAGTTTCTTATTTCATCTCTGCCCTCGCTTTCCCGCGTAAACAATATTTATACATCCTAAAAACGTGGCATGCATATCTCCACAATCTCTGCTATAACTTGATTAAATAATAAAAAGTGTTAACTCCACTCCGCAGAACATGACTGGCTTTGACATGCACGCGAATGATATGCCGGCGTATGGCACGGAGGGCGAGTACGTGACAGACATGTTCACGGACGCGGCCCTGGACGTCATTAGTCGCCACGATCCGCTGAGGCCGCTTTACCTGCAGGTTTCGCACCTGGCGCCGCACGCGCCTCTGGAAACACCCTACGAGAACTTCAACGATGAGGAATTCAGGCACATCATTGAGCCCAATCGACGGGCCTATGCCAGTGAGTCTTCCGAATCGTCTCGTTAATCGACATCGACGATTCTAACGCAAGAAAAGCTCCTTTAGATTTATCGACAAAAATTAGCACATTTCTAAAGTAGCAACTTTTTTTTAAATTGCAAATGATTTGAAATGCATTAAATTTCCGACAATTATTGTTAAGATAAAATCGGCAAACTCCCTAAGTGTGTTTTTTTTCGTGATAGATTTGGATGGGGCTACTTTTTCTATTTGAAAACATTTAATGTTTTTTTTTTTGTTAGAACCGACGATATGTCGTAGAGAAAATTTCGGGTAAACGTCACAGTTTTGTTAACAGTCATGGGATCAAGTAATTTCTTATTTTTAAAAATTGCAGTAGGTACGTTCATTTAAAAATTACTCAGAAAGTTGTGATTCTGATTATGTTTCACGCAATTTTTACTTAGTTGTAAGTAATTTTTAATCATAGGTCGCTTGATTACACGATTACTGTGGTACATATACTAAGAAAAAGGTATTGTAAAATTTACTATCTGCTTAGGATCGTGACCATAGTAGAGTGCCACATAGTAGTTATTGCAAAAAGTAATAATTTTTATAAAAAAAGCTCTTTTCCTGTAGCTTTGTATAAAACCCGGTGGTACAAAACGTTCGGTTTATTCACGATGGCTTTATTGATAGTCGATATGCTTGTACAAATTATTGCCGTTTCATTCGCTCGACTGTTGGGGTTATTAGTGTCGTATTAGATTATTATTTTCCCCACCTAAATAACTGTGAAAATTGCACGAGCTATTTTCTATCCGTTCGTTTTTTAATTTTAACTTCTTTGAGGTCATCTAATCTATTGAATATCTATTTTGTTATTCAAAATTATCAAGTTTTAATTCATTAAATTTTAATGTTATTTTATTGTATCATGCAGAGATGGTATCCAAGCTGGATGAATCTTTGGGACGCATCGTTTCATCATTGGGTGATAGGGGAATGTTGAAGAACTGTGTAATATTGTTTTTGTCCGACAATGGAGCTGCACCGATTGGTAAATTCCGCAACTGGGGATCCAATTGGCCCTTGAGAGGAGTAAGTATTGTATTCTGTTTTAAATACCATATTTAAGTCGAAACATATTGATAATCATTTTATCACTTTTTTTTATATTATGAAAGAAAACTGTTCTATCAAAAACTACTGCACTGTATAGTTATTTTTATGAAAAATAAATTAAATAATAAATAATAATAAAATAATACATTTACCTCAATAAGTCAGTAAGAAAGTTATAAAATTGACCGTTTTGTGTTATTAATTTTTTATAATTGATGTATGTTTAATATTGATAAATTATTGATTAATTACCACTAAAAATGTGAACATATATTAAAAAAATTATGAATTATATTACTTCAATTATTGTGGAAGGAATACTAATAAGTAGATCATTATTCGTTATAAATAACTCTTAATACCGTACACATATACAAAAACCTTACTTAACTCAAATTATTAAATGAATTATATATAAGTACTTTCGGAACTAATGCAATCTTAAACAATTTCTAGACAAAATATACGCTATTCGAGGGCGGTGTGCGAGGTGTAGCGGCAATCTGGTCACCTCATCTTATCAACAAGGGTCGTATCTCAGAGCAGCTGATTCACGTAACCGACTGGTTGCCCACACTGTATTCGATCGCAGGTGGCGATCTGCGCGATCTAGGACCTATCGATGGTGTCAACCAATGGGACGTACTGAGTATTGGTAACGGCAACGTGCGAGATCGCATTCTCCTTAACATTGACGAAGTTACCAAGACCGAGGCCGCTATCTACCAACGATTCAAGCTTGTCAGAGGTAACGTGTCTTATAACGACATCTTTTAGCATGCATTTGATATTGCATAATTCCAAATGAAGTAATATTTATAATTTTGACTGATTTTTTTATAAAGTTGGATCTATTGATGTGATGGGTACTTCAGATTCGAGTTAATGGTCAATTTTTAAAATAAATTTTATAAATTTTATCCTTTTTAAAAAATTTTGAAATATGCCTACAAAGGGTACTATAAGAATACGGATTCTTAAAGTCTGCTCTAAAGGAATGGATAGCATTGTAGAAATGTCTACTATGTCCATGACAGTAGCTTTTCAAAGATAATGTACAAGAGATTATATTATTTTATTGAACCGATTAAGAATCTGAAGGTCAAGTTTAGTTATCACTTTGGTTTTATAAAAGAGTTACTACACAATAGAATGTACACAAACAACATTTCTTATATCCAAAATTTCACAGAAGTAATATTGCGGAAACAATGCAGGAAAGTGTCCTATTTAAATCTCAATGAAAAACAAAAATTAAAAGTATAAATTTCTTAAGGCATCGAATACCTTTTCTGTCGTCTAATTAATTTCATTCCACATTTTATATATAACAAAAAAAAATTTTTAACACGTTCAGGTTCGTTATTCCGCGGCTACTACGACAACGTGGAGGGCGAGACAGGCCGCAGTAGGAATACGCCAATGTACAATACGACGCGGGTGCTGAGGAGCGCAGTGTCGGACGCGATTCGCGAGCACCTCGGCGTCCCGGTCACCCAGGAGAGCGTCATGTGGGAGCTGCAGGAGGCGGCGACTGTCCGCTGCCGGCCGAACATGACCAACCCACCCTACATGAACCGCTACAACCTGCCCAACTGTAACAATACCGCCTGCCTCTTCGATCTTTCGGTCGACCCCTGCGAAACTAACAACATCGCTAA
This sequence comes from Sycophila quercilanae, assembly GCA_035582995.1. Lineage (NCBI taxonomy): Eukaryota > Metazoa > Arthropoda > Insecta > Hymenoptera > Eurytomidae > Sycophila > Sycophila quercilanae. The sequence continues at coordinate 14,982,027 of JAWWEP010000009.1, read as the reverse complement.
GACTTATCCCAGGGTAAGAGACTATAACGTTAGTGTGAACACTGCAGTTATAAAATGTTTCTCGCTTTCCTATGCACGGCTACACTGAGAGAAAATGTTTTAGTAAAAATGACAAATCGTCTAGGAAAATTTACTAAACCGTTTGAGAAAGCAATCACAAACACTGACTTGACAAGAAATTACTGAACGTTTCAGTAAAATTTGCAGTAAATACAGTAAAATTACAATACTGTCTGGCAAAATTTACTATATTTTTAGCAAATTTTACTGAAAAGTTTAATAATTCCTCTCGAAATGTCAGTCTTTGACCACTTTCCCAAACAGTTCAGTAATTTTTATTAAATGACTTGTAATTTTTACTAAAACATTTTTCTCAGGGTATAATGTTTCGCATAATTGGAATCTGGATACACCGAGAGTACTACATTGTTTGCAAAAGAAGTCACAGACTGACATTCTGAAATAAATAATAATCTCATTAAAATGTATAGTAATTTTATAGTAAAATTTAGTGTTTGTACATATACAAATTTATAATACTATTTGTTATAAATTTTATTATAAAGTATGGTACCTTTTTTCAGAATGTTCAAAATGTATGTGACCCTTATTTTTACAGACAGTGTAGTAATTTTTACTATAGAACATTTCTCTCAGTGTATTAAATATTTTTACTGCTACGTGAACAAGAATCAGACATCGGACTACTTTTCATTGCAAGAGGCTAAAAGGGAGGATAAATGTGAACGTTTTTCATTTTGAATTAATCAATACGATTATCTCAGTAAATGTTTTTGCAGGTGACTTTGTTTGGTTTGAAGGTGATCTAACAGTACGAGAGTCTTGGTTACACCAAAGTTCGATAACGTAACGATTAGATTGATCGCGAAAGTATAGTTGCGTAAACTTAGTAAATAGAAGATCGCGAATTATTCAGATCACGAATTGCAGAGCCTATTTTTACTGCAATTTACTGACTAACCCATGAGAGAAAGTTATTTTATTAGTATTGTGAAGGCATCGCATAAGCAAATAATCGAAATTTATTGCTCGATGTGTAAGAGAAACCAGCTATTAAACGATCGTTTGATAATACATAATAGTCGATAAATAACACTCGAGGACTCGCTTTAATTTTTTTACGTTTGCATTTAGTCGCTGCGCTTTATTTTTCGTTGCAGAACTTATTGGTCTGTACAATGCTCTCGAAGGCTATATTTTTATTACTTACGTTTGTTGCGTAGTAAATAAATACTTTTTTTTTAAAAAAAAGATTTTACACTACGATTTTGTACTAATAATTACATTTAAAATGTAATTATTTAATGGTAGAATATTAAATTACGAGAGATGAAAAAATAAGATACGAGCCAATGAAAATTAAGCGGTAATATCAGTAGTATGAGACAGGTACAGCGAGCCGGCTTGTCGCAGTAAAAAGAAAATTAAAAAAAAAAAAATTATATAAAATCGTACTACTCAAAATCCTCTTATTAAATGTCTTGTCTTAAATCTTCTGCATATAAATACAGTATAGCCAGAAATAAATGTCACGGTAAAAATTATTTGCATATAATTCATACTCTTTTACAAAACCTTCTAGAAAAAACTAAAAAGTCATTCACCCTTTGTTAGCACTTCTCACATTATGATTGTTAGAGCGCACAATGTTTTTCTCTTATGTTTTCATTATAATAATAAATTGTTCTTTATGCGGTAGTACTCAATTAGTATAAAAAGAATTTCCGCGTGCCTTAATCGTTAGATAATTATAGAACACATTTCGACTGATTTTGTCCCCAGCACCGAAGCATTTAAGAAAAAATAAAAGAATAACCAAAATTTGTATTTTCCACAGTACGTGTCGGAGCTGGAGACCTATCTGACGGAGTACAGCAACGTGCTGATTCGGCAGGTGCAGGTGCAGGTGGACTACATGGCGGACCCACGTCGCTCGAACTACACGTGGCAGCCCTGGCTGATCGCCTACGAGAGCGCCTACTACTCGAACGCCGCCAAGGCTCTGGGCACCCTGGCCGTCGCCGCCCACGTGGCGCTTCTACTCCTCATGGTAGGGCTGCGCGCCTTCATCTGACTCCAGGATCATCCGCGCCGGCGCTACTCTCGATGCTGCATCGAGACGCCGCCGTCGCCGCAGGTTTCGCACCGACAGCCCGCAGAAGGCGACCGGTGAAACCAGCGCCTTTGTGGGACTTGTGTAATGACTGCGGTTTAAGTACCGAGTTCAACGAAGTTTGTCGGATTTTCCAGTTGTGTGACGATCGATCGATGATAAAGGTGTTAGTTCAATTCATGGTGTAATAAACTTTTGACTAATTTTTTTTTTGTTGCGTTTACGTTACGTTTTATATTCATAATAATTAAGGATGCTATTAATAGATCGCTGCTTGACATGAAATATTAGTTAATTGCGTAGGTATAGTGTATTAAGATTGAGTAATATTTACTTAATTTTTCGATATTTTTTTGTAACGAAGAGAATGGAAATAAATTATCTCTCGTAAGGAAATTAGCATTGCAAGCTGTAAGGTACCCGCAAAAAGTGTAACAAGCGAACGATCGTTAACTTTTTCCCTTGAAATTTAAAAACCCATTTTATGATTCTGTATAAATTATTGTAATAGTATACCCGCATTTACTTATTTAATGTGAGAGTTTAATCACGGTAACTGATTATTTACTATGACAATTGCATCATTTCATTTTTTTCGCAATTTTTGTACAAAATTAAAAGTAATTCTGCATATCATACATATATGAAACATTTTCAGACAATTAATAATTATTTGTTATAAGAATAATAGAAAGAAATGATTTTAAAATACAATATGTAACTGGCGACTGTATATATAAATGAAAAACCAACTTCGAAAGGTATAACTAACTTATATATTTTAATTATTATAAAAATGTTAATATTTTTTATGTTTAATAAATTTTCTAATAATTATATTAGAAAATTGATTAGAGGATGTACTGGAGCGGTGTAGATATTCGGCGTAATTTAATAATCCATAATATTCAAAAATTATTACCAAACTCAAAGAAAATGCTCCAAAACTACTGTTTTTTGTTTGTTTTTTGAATTATTGGATTTACTCAAATGTTTTTTACTTCACTTTGGTGTCTGTTAATGCGTAGATATTTTTTCAACAAAATAATGAAGGTTTAACTATGCTAAAACAATTAATTAAAGTTTATATCTAAACCACAATAATAGTTATAGATATGTACACATTTTACACGTATATGAGGTTTATAACCTACATTTATTTCAAGAGGTTGAAGTTAATTGATACTAACATTTCTTCACACATTGAATGAGAAAAAGCATAAAAATAGATTTATCCTTAGATAGCACATAAAGAATATTTTTAAACTACGCTTGTAATTGTTGCCTACGTATAAAAACAACACACGTTAGTTGACTTATTTCTTCGTTAAAAAGGTGGTCCAATTCGTACGTCCTCGAGCTTTAGGTCAAGGATTATATAAAGGTTTGTTTTTTTTTTTTAATTTTAGTACGTAAGAAAATCTTCGAAAAAATCATTCCACGTAAAAACCTACAAATACAAGCTTCCTCGTGTACTAATTGATCGTACCGTTAGAAATCATGAAAGGCCAAACCATATTGAGCGTGTATTACTTGTTTTTAGATTTATGGATCTATTAACGAGAATCGAAAAGCATTAAAGTCAACAAGTAATTGATACAAAATTTTTATTTTTCGACCTAATTCATCTAATTATAGTTAAGGTTAAATTACACTTATAAAAATAAATAAAAATGCAGCAAAAAAAAGGTTGTCGATAACAATATTCAAATTTTTAGTTAAACCGATGTACCAGCAATATTTGCTACGCCACAATCTGTAAAAGATGGAAAGAGGAAATTATAAAAGATAAGAGCAAAGAAAGGTGGGGACACTCACTCGCGTTATCCCAATGACGCGTATAACGTTCGGCTATAAAAAGGAAACTCAAATGCCGGCAACAATGAGAAAAAGAGCGAAGCCTGGCAGTGGGTGCCGCGAACTCGCACAGCGACCTTGCGCCTCTCGGCGCTCCGGAGCCTGCGGGGAAACAAGGAGAGAAACCGTCAGAGGCACTACTCCACGTGACGCGGGCTTGAGGTGAGGATTGGCTCGCTCGGCGCGTAGACTACCCAGAGCTCGATTCGCTCGAGCAGCCGACCGGGGCCTGCGACTCTTTCGAAGATGTCAGCGGAGATAAGCAGTTGAGTGTCAATTCGCGCGCGAGAGCTTTTATCGCGAGTCAATATTTCGATTTAGTGGGAGCGCCGCGCGCTCGGGCCACCTGATCTCTCCGTCGAATTTATCACTGATGTGCCGTAATGCAAGTTCAGCATAAATTTTTGCTGTTCTTAGGATGCGTCGCCGTCGTCGCCTTCCTGGCCTACGGGGTCGTCGTGTGGGGGAAGAACGCAGCCGTCCGTCAGCCGCACATCATATTTATTCTGGCCGATGACATGGTAAGTGAAGTGAGAGATTTATTCTGGTTGGTGATTATAATTACTTATTGACGTCAAATAGAGGTTCGCTGCTGCGTGCTTTTAGTTAATCGTTTTGATCGTTAAGACGATCAAACAATAAAATAGAATAACTGATTAGTATAGGATACAGCATTTTCAAATATTACAATTGAATTTAAAAAAATGAATAAATAATATCAGTTATAAAGTCAAACAATAAAATAGTAGAAGAGCTGATTAGTGTAGGGTACAACATTTTCAAATATTACAATTAAATTTTCAAAAATGTATAAATAATATTAGTTAATTCGGTATGTTTTTTTTTAATAATTAATATTGAGAATAAGTAATTTCAGAAAGAGAATTTAAATCGGTAAAATAAGCAGCTATTCAAGTCAAAGAAATCAAATATGACATATGTAAAAATGAATTCAGACTATATGAAGCTCAATGACTTACAGACGCCACTCAGGAAGTTTTGTATAATAAGCTTATTAATCCATTTTGAAATATAGGATTTTTGTGGAAATACAATTTTGTAAAATAGCAATGTCCATAGCAGAAGATTGCAATTCAAGCCGTAATTTGGAATGAATATATTTTATAACTCATTTCGAACAATTCAAAAATTATCGAGTCCAACGATGATTATTGAAGGGAACATTGTATTTTATGTAACTTTTTCAGACGGGGCATCAACGATTATAAACAAATTAATATGATGTCAGATTTTATTTTTATATAATTATTATTTCAAATTTATACATTTACTTAATAGCATATTAATTGATTGAGGATAGAAATAAAGATAATTCTTCTTCCTTTTGTTAAAAAACAAAAAAAACTTTTAATGATAGAGGAAAATGTAGTTAAAAATATCTATATTTAGCACTTATTCTTTTCCAGTTTTATTTGTATTTAAAAATTAGTATTAAATTGCAATTTTAATTATAAGAGAAAAGAAAACTGTCGAGAAAAAAATTCCACTGAAGTTTGTTTACTGATACTGTAAGAAAATAACAAAATAATAGTACATTTCGATACAACTGCGAGAATGTGTTTTTGTATTATTATAAAAATTTTGTTGGTATAAAGGGTGTAAAATCGATGTAATACTTTTTTTTATGCACTGTTAACTATATTTTATTAAATTTTTATGTGACAAAATATCGATACGTATTAGTTATCAATTGTTTACATAAATAATTAAGTTTTTTTTATTAGATAAAGGAAAGAAAATTTAATGAATGATAACATATACATTTTATTTGAGGAAGCTACGTGCCAATGAATTGGCAGCGGATTTTTAATTTGCAATCTTAGTGGATCGCATCTTCACGCATCTGCGTCAGCTGACTAAAAGTGATATTAATTTCTTCAGCTTTAAATGTAATTATAGCAATTTATCCTCTAAAGTAACTTTTAGGGTCGGAACGATGTCAGTTTTAACGGAGCCAATGAAATTCCAACTCCAAACATTGATGCCCTCGCTTACAACGGAGTGATATTAAACAGGCATTATGCCCTGCCGATCTGCACGCCCTCGAGAACGAGTTTGCTCACTGGTCGTTACGCTATCAGAGAGGGTAATTAACGAGTTTCAGAATTCTAAATCTATTATCCGAAAAAAAAACTTTTTAAATTACATTTAAATTCTAAATTTAAATAATATTATACTTAAAAATAGTTTAAAATTTATAAATCTTTCTTATAAAAAAAGGACAAAAATATTTGTCGAATTTAATTATGGTCGAGTAACGTATGTCATTCATTATATCAATATCAGGGATGCAAGGATACCCAATGAGAGCGGGAGAAGCGCGAGGTATACCATTAAATGTGACTCTTATGCCCGAATACTTTCGAAAACTTGGCTACTCGACGAGGCTGGTTGGCAAATGGCACCTGGGCTACTTCACTCCGGACTACACTCCGGCCCGGCGGGGCTTCGATTCTTTCTTCGGATACTACAATGGCTTCATCACTTACTTCAATCACTGGATTCCACAAAACCTAACTGATACGGTAATATTTTTTTATTTGTGTTTTCAGCTTCTAGATAAAAAAATATAACATAAATCTTTTAGCAATTACGATGTAACCACAGTCTGCAAACCTTGCAGACTGTAAGTCAATGAAAAAAGTATGACAAATGGCACTAGTAATTACTTTTGGTAAAAGGATGTAGACAGACTATCGAGATTATAGCGTCGATGTAACGTAAGAAAAGTTCATTTTAAAAAAGGCCTATTTACTTGAGGTAAAAAAGGCCTATTTACTAGGGTACACTTGAGCAAAGTAAACTCTGCCAGAAGCTGATAAACTTGTGATATCATTTGCATGGTACCCTAAGTTTATCAGGTTTTGGAAGAAGTTATTTTACTTTATAGTTCTAAAAATGGCAAATTAAAGTATGCTTTTTTTGAAATGTACTTTTTAGAGGCGACGATAGGATCATATCCTGTTCGTTGTAAAAAGTCAATTTAAAAATATCATCAATCACAAAATAAAGTATGTAACATTGCCAACATATGACACGAGACAATTTTAAATTCAAATTTCTTGAAAGCATAAGAAAATGGAGTTATGCCCCAGAAAGCAACAGATATAAATACAGAAAACTATTAATTTCGTTAGGTATTTCGAAAAAAGAATGAAAAAAGTTAAGCTTAACTCATAAATTGTACGCCGTGCTTTATTTAACAGCGCAAAAAATTGTAGGCTAAAGCAATAATTCTTTAGAATTATTTAGAAAACTTTATAAGAGTGCACGAGCTACATTTATAACAACGGCATGTTTAAATCATTTTTTAAGATTTGTTTACATATTCTGCTAGAAATCTTACAGCGGATTCTTGCGTATCAGGTTTTGTTATCTTAAGAAAGAGCTTTGCAAAAATTACGCCTCACCCAAAAAAATAAAATTTATTCGACCTGCTTTGAAAAAAGTGAGAGATAGCTTTATTGCAAGTAGGCAATAAATCTTGAAGTTTCGTTTGTACTCTTTACGCGCATCCTTACAAATATATAGAGCAAAGTCGAATACGTTACATTATTTCTAACGTATATCATTATTTATGTTATTATAGACTTTTGATGTATTTCAATAATTCTCTGATGATGTACATATCATTTTTCCCGAATGGAGAAAACACATTTAAAATTTCTGCAATGAAAAATGCAAATTTACACACAAACACAAAAGAATATTTTGAAATGTTCATTCAAAAAACAATATTTAAGACTTTTGTCATGTAAAAAGATCACTTTCGCGAGATCTCCGTGAAAAAAAAATCCATTTCACGAGACTTCTGGGGAAAAACAGGTTTAAAATGGCAAAATATTCAAAAATATTTTTCTTCGCGACACTCAGAAGAAAGTCTTTTTCGCCGGAATATTGAAGTGAAAATGTACGGTTTCTTCTTCGGAATATTCATTATATGTTCTATTTGTTTGTTAACGGTGGCTTTGCGATTCCTTAAATTATAGATCAGTATAAATTTTTGCACAAAAATTCTCTCGGAAATTCTTCACTTAGATTTTAAACGAACAATCACGAAAGTATAAGCATTATTATTTCAGTCACCAATTTCAAATTGTTATGTGTTCAGTCTCGTATAATCGTAAAACAGTGCAAGTCAAATATATACAATGATAACGTCGGTTATACCGAGCATCTTTTTGACTTTTAAGGGGGTCATATACCAATAAATTTAGAATTACAAAAAGACCTGCAAAAATAAAATTATAGTAATTAGTAAGTTT
>JAWWEP010000009.1:14937917-14951089 GCA_035582995.1 Sycophila quercilanae | reverse complement strand
ATATACTAAATATACGGAGAAAAATCTGTAGCAGTACCGAGGGGCGTACTTCGCTCGACACGGCGAGGTAACTCTATACGCAGTGTCGAACGTGGTGAGGGACCTTAAGTGCGTCCAGAACTACGTGCCATCCACGCGCACCGCAAAGGCTGTGATTTTTAATTTCAACGTCTTCCTTATATATACTAAATATACGGAGAAAAATCTGTAGCAGTACCGAGGGGCGTACTTCGCTCGACACGGCGAGGTAACTCTATGCAGTGTCGAGCGAGCTGAGGGGTCTTAAAAAAAAGAAAAAATTCTTTCCTCTAGTAGGATTTGAACCTAGCATCTTGAGATGGTCAGTTCAACGCTTCACCATCTCTGCTACGGCCGTACAATCTTTTTACATGTAATTATCACTTTTATTCTACAGCTGTGTATTAATTACCAATTCTAATAAGGTATTTGACACTAAAATTGACATATTAAAAGTTATAATATCTAATTCTTCGTTAGAATTGATAATAAATAAACAGTTTTGGAATAAAATTATAAAAGTAATAATTTTATAGTAAAACATTTTAACGGCCATAGCAGAGATAGTAAAGTGTTGGACTGACGATCTCCAGATGGCAGGTTCAATTCCTACTAATGGAAAGATTTTTTTTTTCTTTTTTTTATAAGGACAGTTATTTTTATAAGGATATATCGGGAACTCCTATGGTGCAAATACACACGTTGATTCCGATAAATTTTTTTTACTTTTTTATGCTGTTTGCTGTACAGACTGAAAGCTTACAATCTCCAGTAGACTGGAGCAGTCGAGTTTTTTTATGATTTCGTTCTTTATATATAGAAATGGATTTCTTTAAATCAACACTCTGTGCCACCCGCGGTTCTGTAATTTTTTTTATTGTATTCCTTACTACTTATATGTAGGAATTAAATTAATTTGACCCCTTATACATCCCTGCAAAAAAATCTGCCCTTACTGGTAGGCAACCCGCCGTGGACGAAACGTGAGGCAGAACCGGCTTTGATTAGCTGCTACAGCTAAATGGCCAAGCGCGCATAACGTAAATGTTCCACATTAGGAATTATCCCATGTTAAGTAAAACTACTTTATAATAGGAATTAAAAATTATTAAATAATAAAATGAAATATTTTCATTAACAGAATGTCAAATTCATCTACAGGGATTGACTTTACCGGCATCGACATTTTCTTGCAGGTAAATGTCAATCCCTGTAGATGACTTTGACATCCCCTTCATTACCTTAGGCACTCGGATTCTTTTAACTATGAGGGACTTAGACGGAGGTTTACAATCAGAAACAGATTCATCTTCCCAGACTTCCAAGGTACCATCTGCTAAATAGAACAGCACATCTAAGTCGTGAATGTAGCCGTAATCGCTCTCGGAATCATCCCAGTAACCGTAGAATCTCAAGACCTTTCCATTGTACTTCAGAAAGTTGCCCAATTTGTCTACTTTCTTCTGAGGAACTCTCTCCGGCATAGCCTAAATTATAGTACTTATTTTAATTTTGATTTATATTTTAAAAACACTCTGAATGATGGTATATTTATAGTACTAAAAATAGGAGAGAGTGGAGAAAATTAGGACACTCAAAATAATTTTGAAAACAAAAAAAAATCATTAACTAATATTTAAATGCAAATGAAATTTGAAAAAAAAAAGTTGATTTATTCAAGTCGATGCGTAAAGTGCCGTTTTACATAAGCGTGAACTAACTTAACAATTTACTTTACTCCGTCGTTAGATGTATAAACGATTATTCAATACTCGCGTGTGAATAATGGAGAATCCGAGGATCACATCTCCTCTCTCTCTCTGTCCTATAGTCACGAAAACTATTATTTTTGATGTCATGAAAAAAGACTTTATCATTATAAAAATCCTTTTTACATTGCAATATTTTTATTTATTTTTTCTTTCTCTAACCGTATAAACAATTAAGTAAACGAAAACTTACGCTTTTCTGCCTTTCTATTGTGTTGTCTGGCGGTGCATCAATAGGGTCGGGCACTGGTATACCCATGCGATTCAAGAACTTTCTAGTGAACTGGTCGCAATCGATGATCTTGTAGATGCGACCATAAATCAACGGCTCCTTCCCAATGTTCAAATCGAGTATGTCAAAGTAACGATACTTTACGGGATCTGGCAGTGGTATTCTTTGGCGCTTCACCAAAACTCCTAAAAACTCCAGAACTCATTCAGTTTTTATACTGTAACATCTGAACTCTATGCGCAATTATTCTTTTTGATCCCATCCCTAGTCACGTCAAGTCGGCTAGAGTGAAATGGAGTTAAATTTGACTCCTCTGGAGTGAAATTTTCATTCGAAGTTTAGATTGCAACTTACTCCCTCGATTTGAGTGAAGTAGAGTATTTTTGGTAAATGTATCAGAGGAAAATTAAGCCATTCTACTCGGGTAAAGTTATTATTTCACTCCACTAGAGTAAATTTTAAATTTAACTCTATATGAATGAATTCATTCTAGAATTAGTCTAATAAGAGTGAAATTTCATTCTAATCGTTTTACCGTGTATGTAAAGCACAAGATTCTTGTATTTTACAGGCGTAAGAAATTATTTTCAGCACGCTTAATTAATATAATGTTTTAAGTTGAACATCTCATTTTAGACTATTAAATTTTAACGAATTTAATGCGCAAGTAGTTCACGACCGCAACTTTTTGAATATGACTCAACTCGATCGTAGGAAAATCCCCTGATTTTCGCACCGTGAACATAGTGTCCTATTTTTATATTTTAGTTTTTTATCAAAATTAATAATTGATTTTTACCTTGCTCGAGCCCACTATTTTCAATAGCGGGTTCGCAAATTTTCATCGTTCCATCCTCGAGGAAAAAGCTGATTTCAACTCGGCGGATCCGGTAAGCTTCCCTGGTGGCGTGCACACTCTCTTGCAGGTACGCTTTGAACTTTAATCTCTGCGCGGAATAAAATGTGCGTAAAAAATAAAATAAAAATAAAGTTTATCGAGCATATAACACCTACATAAAATTGTGACATTGTATGTGTATTTTTTTTTAAATAAAAGCTCAGTATTCACGAGACAAAAATAAATCAGTAGATTAAGGACGCATACATTCAGACTCCACCGGAATATACCTTTGCGAAAGAAGTGGAATTTAAGAAAGTACCCTTATTTATTCGAAATGTCCGAAAAGTAGCAGTAAAAAAATATTTATCTTAAATCCACAGATATTTTGCGAACCTGACCGTCGTATGCGAGCCAAGCGGGAGTGGACGGCTTCTCGCCCCAGGCGTGAATCGTCGGATAGCGATTCTGCGACGAGGCCTTCTCCTTCAGGTAATACACGCCGTTGTGTATCTTGTCGAACTGCTGGACCCGATGGAAGTTGGTGCGACCGATCTAAATCGAGGATTAAGTCGAAAATTCATATTCAGCACGAGTGAGAGCATTGCGTGTCGGATCGAGGCGTTCGCCGGCGCATTACTCGAGTGACATCATTTTTGCGATTAAAGTTCGTTGCGAAATTTTATAAGTAAAATTAATGATTTTGTTTATAATTTACAATTTGCATGGAGCGCAGCGCAATGATAATTTAAAAGTATGGTTATACATTTAAAATTTGCCATCTGTTATAGTAATGTCTTGACACAATTTATTAAATTTATTTAATATTATTTATTTTATTTTGTACGTACAGGAATTTCAAGCAATTGCGTATTTATTATACGGTATGAGAATTTTAAATTATTGTTGAATAAACAAAGTTAACCATAAAATGAGACGAAACTTACATTGCTGTCGAAATCGAATCCTGGAAGACGCGGAAGTTTTGGCATTTGTTTCATTGTTGAAATTCGTTTTTATGCGACGTCTAAAGTGAAATTTGAAAATAATCCGTTAAATAGATACTTATAACCCAAAGTGTAAAAAAAACAAGCCACGTGAATCTGAGATTGACAGAAGGAACTCCACATTCCAAACAATAGGTAGGTACTGAGGTTTCCTTGGTAATGAAAACACTTTCTTGAGAAGACCGGGAATCAATAGTTCAAAAAATCAATATTTTGCGTTCACAGATGAAAAAATACCTTGATACTTTTAAATAACGATGAGAGTTAATATGATTATAAACATTTATTGATAGGAATCAATTAAAGTCGGTAATTTCGTAACATCAAAAATGACGTTTATTTATCTTTAGCGCATTTTTACTGCACATAGGTAGAACGTAGCAAAATGTCATGTATAAATATAATAATGCACTCATGTTAGTCTCACAATAGCGTTCATGCGTTAGTCTAAGAGAATTTACGTACTAATTGCGTAGCCGTTGTGTTTCTTCAATGATCAAAATAAACAATCGCACTTCGAGAAATTTAAAAATCTAATTGTTCTTAATCAAAGAAGTGCAATTTTACATCTTTATTAATTGTCCAACTTGATTGTATTAACGAGTAACATTAATAAAACTTTATGTATAAGTAAGATAGTTCATTATATTATGTTTTAAATAGCACCTATAAGTAACCGATCGTTCAATTTTTGTAAAACGCAATAATAAGGTATAAATAATATATTTTTCGTATATGTAAATTTTGTATCTGTAATTTTGTTCATTATAATAAGCTATAAAACGCTCAGCGTCTTCACAAAAAAAAGTTTACTTAACTTGCAGTAAGTAAACTTTAGGCAATAGTAGAATATAATAAATATGCGTTTTAGAAAATGCTCAGCATTCTTAAAGTCTAAAAACATTCGTCGGTATCACACGCCTTAGACTATGAATCGTACACTAACACCTCTTCCTTTTCAAACGTCTACAATAATTAGCACACGTGCATCTTTAAATTTTAAACAATGTAGAGACCTGCGCAAAATGTAAAGTTTTGTGATCCATTTCTAATATACGAATTAAGATTCATAACGAAAAAATAATTTCAACAATGTCAAGATTAAAAAACTTAAATATCATTCTCGTTTGTTGCGTTTGCAACTTATATCACATAGAATAAACAATAATTTCATTATGCTTTTAAATTAAAAACTGTTATAAAATCTTTTTTTATCAAGTTGTATCCAATATAATTTTGAACATAATATTGATCATATTCAATTTCGGCCATTCAATCTCTTGAAATTTATGATTCGTTGATAAACGAACTACACTAAAGCAGTTCGTCTGGGGAGACACGAGTTAAATAATAACCAGAGGCGTGTCCCCTTCCACTTCCTTCTTTTCTAGTCTCTTTTAGACTCAGGTTGGAGATCGTACCAGCTGGTGACTGACTGAGTGAAGTCCAGTTCAGACAGATTGATAAGTACTTGGCCCATGCATTTGCTGCCCGTTGAGAGCCAGCCCTTTTGCGTACAGACGGACAGCTCTAAAGTGCGAGTATTGATGTCGCCTTGCGACACTACGTACTCGAACTGCTCGTCGAACGTCGGATTGCAATTGTCTTTCATCACAGCCGTTTTGCGTTTTGTATCCTTATGACGATCAGGAAGAAGATAGAGCTTCACGTATGGGTCGGGGATGTTCGAAGGATCGTTTGATGGCAACGGCAAGTTCCTAAAATGGTTCGTAAAGAATTAGAATAATTTTGCTTCAGCTAATATTTCAACCAAACTTTTAATTATTCGTTTTATAAAAAAATGTATAATTAATTTTGACTCTTCCTAAATAATTAACAAACTGTATTTCTAATTTATTTGTTGAGTCTCAGAAATGACTCATTATTAACTATACAATTTTAATAACAAAACGAAAAAGTGCAATTAAAGTATATAATGACGTCTCTTTAAGATACTTACGCAACCTTATGGATTACAATAATGAGTTTCTGTCTAGGGACGCTGTATCGTAAAGATAATTGAATCTTGCCGAGTTTTGATTCACCGGCTGAAGAAATGACACTCGGGTTTCTACGAATCAGTCCAGGTGAGCTGTTTTGACTTTTTAAGTATGGAGGGATAGCTGACACAGGGCTGGGTGCGTAGTCTTTCTGAATTGGATCTTCCGCTCCGTCGTTCGATGCCATCGCAGCTTCTAACGCTGCGGAGGTCGCATTGCTTGTTGCACTTTGAATTGACTCCTTTGAGGCTTGTCGTTTCAAAGGACTATCCGGAGCTTTAAATAAAAAGCATAAATAAAATTTCATTATTAAACGAACCGAAAAGAAGTTTCGATTGAAACTTACCGACGCTTGAAGCGGTTGATGCCTGGCGATCGATCTTCTTATTCAAACTTTGAACATCTTCTTCCTCGTCGTCAGAGGTAGGTTGTGGTTCCTCGTATTTCAATATCTATTGTATGAGGGTTATTTTAGTAAATTAAATGATCCGATTTTATCAAGTGTATAACGCGGGTATAAAGAGAGAGAGAAGCACAAAACTTACCTTCAATTTCATGGATAGAAAAACTTTGCTATCGGTTGAGGTAGTCTGCAAATCGTAGGGTTGCAATTTTACTTCTAAATCAGGCGTCAGTAATATTGAGGAAAGATTGTAGGCAAATGTTCCAATGACAGTCGCGGTCTTTTCATCGTGAACCTGTGGGCAACACGAAATGAATATAAAAATCCTTGTAAAGTTTTATTAGCCTTGAATATTGATTACGTCGTATAAAAAATTACCTTTAAGTGCAGCGTTCCGGTTTCAGGATTAGTCACCAACAAAGTGAATCCTTGTTCCCAGACAGGATTAGAAGATCTCAGCAGCGTTCCTGTGCGCTCTACTTTGCCGCCAACACTAGCTTCTAAATAAACGTCCGGCTGTTTGCTACCTTTAAGACACTATATAAAAAAAAATACAATTAAATAACTTGTCGGTGCATCTTTGATTAAAAAAATGAATATACTCACAGGTAAGTTTTTAGCTGAGTCAATATAAAGTATTAAAATGGCAGTACTCATTGAAGTTACTCGTAATTCTTGGGTTTCTTTCAAAGCCTGGAAAAAAAGAGAGAATATACATTAAAAAACATGTTGCAGATTTATATATACCCATGGTAAGAGGTAAAATTTTATACTAACAGCTGCTAAATCAGCGCGATTTGTAGATAATTGAAGCCACGAAAGGCGGAGATGGATCATTCCATGTTTGGCCAATTCCAAAGATATCCACTGTAAAGATTGCATTTTTGCAATTAAAAATTTAAAAATTTATTCAAGATTGTATCGCATACACTGAGAAAAAGAATACAATATTTTACTAATCGCTCGTAAAAGTATTCATTTTTCGATTTTAAGTACGTTTATCAATAGTTAATGTATATTGGAAGACACTTAAAATTTAAAAATATTCTTCTCAATGTAGTAATTGCAAATAAAATCACTCACCGTATCGATTGTTCCCCTCTTTTTGACGCGGCTCACTTCCACGGTAGCTCTGTTTTAACGAATTTTTTTTTTTATTATAGCAGGTTCCTAATGTCAAGTTGAAAGTTAATTGAAGCATGAGATATTGGATGCTTATGACGTTTTAGTATGGAAAGCCGAAAGACATTCCGCTGGCTTTGGTTTTGCAAAAAGAGAAAAAGCTCTACCAACTATACGTTTAACAATCGTGTAACGGATGCACATGCAAGAAATTTTAGCTCTTATGCAGTGAATTTTCTTTTTTAATTATGTTTCCTTTGCAAAATAATCTATTACTAAAATAAATACGATGCGTCAGAAAATTACAAAAATACTTTAAAAGTACACAATTTATGAATTATTCCTCTACAATCAAGCAATCTATGCTTAAAAAATGGTCATTTTGAAGCTCTTATTTAAGCAAAAAGCTTACTTACAGCTTGAAATTTTTAATAAAATTACAGCGTAATTTAAAAGCATCGAGCAAATAAGACAATTATGTTATACGTTACGTTAAAAAGTCAATTTTATGTTAATACGCTGTTAAAGTTAACGCCAATGCTTTTTTACTTCGTCGTAAACTGGCTTGGTGAATCACAAAACGATGTAAGTTTATCACGCGCATGCAAGAGCCAGATTAAAAAAAAAATTAAAACGATCATATCGTTCTACTCATGGCAGGATAAAGCAACAGAACTTCTAGTCACTATATTCCTAAAGTCGTCTAGTTTCTGAAAATTCACGTGATCATTCTGCACCTTCTAAATATAAAGAAGTTAAAGACGCGCTCACTTATTCTAAGCGAAACATCTTTCAGGCAAACAACATTTATCTCGGAATAAGACGACGGTTCAATTGGGCACAAAAATCTTTTTCCCGCATTTTTTATCACGTACGTTTGACAAAATATTGAAAAATAATTTTGTTTTTTTTTTTCAGTTTAAGTCTAATGATTTTTAAGAAAAGTAGCGCACTTCAAAAATTCTAGATATATTACAGTAAATGTTATTCTGCTGATCTTTATTAACAAAAGCGCATAAACATATCAACTGTGATTATTGTGCAATTGTTTACGCATAGACTTCCAGTATACAATATAAGATCTCATAGGTCAATATGGGAACAGAACTGTGCTTCGAACTTCGGGTTTTATTCTACGCTTAACAGAGTGAAAAGGCTTCTGAAACTCCTTGCTTATAATAATGTGACATCAATTTGTCCTATCGGACCATTTAAAAATTCTCTAACAAGGACAGTATCAGACCTCCGGGTCACAGATTTTTATGAAACTTTAAAAAATATTTTCTAGTATCGAATAACGAAATAAACCACCTTTAGTTTAATCTAATAGGCTTTTATTCAGCAAATGCAGTGTGATTTGCTAGCATTGCAAGTATATCTGTAATATACAACTTTTTTAGCGTTGGCCATATGGGCAATGCTAATGTTTTTAGTTGTGCCTATTGTACAAAGACCTATTAGATCAAGCTAAAGGTGGTTTGTTTCATCATTCGGTATTAAAAAACGATTTCCCGAATGTTTCATCCAAATCTGTGACCCGGAGGCCTGACAGTCCCCTTGTAAGATCGTTTACATGTAGATTTCAAGTTAATTTTAAGTTTACATTAGTTTTAGCCTATTGCTATCTTCAAATTTCATTTTTTTACTTAAGGTCTATTTAATCCGTTGAATTATTCAAATAAATAAATAAACGTTGAATTGTATAACAAGAATAATTACGTATCGATTATTTTTCAATATTCTATCAGTTGGATACAATGAAAACTTTCATTTTTTTTCCCCCAATAATCGCAAGTGAATTATCGCTTATTTATACTTTAGACAGGCGCTTTTCGGAAGAGAGGAAAGTTCGTGTTGTTATAAGTTTAGAAGTTGCATTTAGGAGTTGTACCTGCCGAGAGGGTCGTCTGGCCCAGTGGTATCTTTGTCAAAGAGATGAGCTATCACCTTGGCGCAGGGTGCCAAGCCCGCATCCATTATGCACTGTTACGACACACAAGCTGCTTTAGTTAGTTCATATTAAACGCCAGACACGCTGTCGAGTTACAGTCAAACACCAAATATTTCATCAACTCGTCCGATTTATTGTTTTATATTATAGGGCTGTGCTAATATCAAATTTTCTCTCGGTGTATAGCAACGAACAATTTAATTTACGGAGCGTCTGTAGGTATTCTGGGTTGACTATCTAAGAAAAATGTCTGTATTGAAAAAAAAAATTGCTCTTGCTGTTGGAATGGTGTATTTTTTTTTTTTTTTTTTTGTTTAAAATAACCAAAAGTGTTAGTTCAAGCTTATTGATTAAGAAACTTTTTTTATCCAGAGGTCCGTTGATTGCTAATTAAAATATATTACACAAAAGTTACTTGTAAATTCAAATAAAGAGTCTTCTAATACAGTAGCTCGATCTCTTTACAAAATGAAAGTATGTGGTAAAAATAAGAAATATTAACGCAAAAATTGTAAAGGTAAATAAGCAAAATTCGAATTAAATTTACAAAACATAGATAAAAAAAAGTAAAAAAGGCAATTCGTTAAAATATGTACAAAATAAAATTTTGTTCTAAAGCCATGCTGAAGAAGATTAATAAAGTTTTTAATTGTACCAAAAATTCGTTATTTAATTAATTAATAAATTGAGTTGTAAAAATTCATGGCTTTGTAAAATAGGAAACAAGCGAAAAAATCAAACTGCACTCGTATTTTTACTCTATTACTACCTTCCGAGAAAGTCATGGACAAGTACACCAGGAACATTTGGATCCCAATCCCAAACAGATAACTCGACCTCTTGTCTATTGACGCTACAGATTAGAGCCTGCATAGCAATATCGTAAGAAGAAATCGTGACTATTTGTTTTGCATAAAAAAAGTAAATTATAGTGCATTATAAATAATTTATGTATTTTATCTTATTTATTATTCTTGTTTTTATTTGGAGATGTTATATTTATTGATGGTTATTTATTGAATTAGTACAATTAAAACATAAAATTCGGAAATAAAAACCTTAGACACCACAAAAGCAGCAGCTATTTCATACTGCTTTAACATACAAACAGTTAATAAATACGCTAATTAATTTGACATTAAAATACCCCACAAGCATGCAAAGCAGATGACGTGACTGCGAGAATGAAATAATGGATGAAAATTGTTTACTTAACTAATTTCTTAATTAACAATCATTGAAAATCTATGATTCGAAGTCTAATATTAAAAAAAAAATCATATCTAAATAAGTATATCTAGAAAAATAAAAAAATTACAATATAAAAAGTTGAAGTCTATAAAGTGTCTAGTTACGAATAAGAATTGACTCGATTAAAAATCGATAGTGTTTTTATGATAAAATAATATTGTCAAGTGCATCAATGAAATAATCATACCTGCCAAGGCTCTCATTGTTCTTGGTATCATCAAAGTCCCAAACCTGAACTGTAAGCTGCTGAGCGATGGCCGATGAGACGACACACTATTAATGCATAACACAACACACGTGACATCCCGTACATTTATACATACCAAATAATTAAAGAAAAACTTATGGTATACCGCTTATAGGACTTAAACTGGACGAGTAACAATATAGTAAAAATAAAGTATAAACATTGTTATTGAAGATTATGAGTAGATGAAAAAAAATTATTTAAAAACCTTCATACAGAAATAAAAAAAACTTTAAAGAATGACAGAATATTTTAAAAAATAACGGAATTGTCTGATTTTTATGAATCGTGAAAATATATTGAAAATTATGAAAAATTTGTGAGATTGCAAATAAAATAATCTAAACCCAAATGAATGGAGGCATTTAAAACCCACTAAATTGTTTTTGCATCCGTAATAATAAAAATATCTTACCATATCTTGAAACTGAATCGGTACAAGATTTTGAAAACGGACTTTTAATGAAAGCACATGCATTGAACTTTGCCTAAAATTTCGATGATATTTCGAAAAGTAAAGATACTCACTTCGCACCAGTAATCCCACTTGGGATCAACAGTATTGTCTATAGTCTTAGTCTTGAACTCTTGTGCTCCAACAGTAATCACAGCATAGGGATCAGACTTTCCTTTACCTAACATACCAATGTCCTTCTTCATCAGATGTTTTGCTTGTACAACGTGAATTCGAAGAACGCCCTAAGTAATAATAATTTATTTAGACTAATTTAAAAAAGATAAATTTAAAATAAAATTGATAAAATTTTTACTTCTGGTTCAGGAGTTTTTAAAAATTCTGCTGGTACCTCAGGTGAAAGTGGTATGCAAATTTTATTTGGCAATACAGCCATAGCAGCTACTTGTTCAGTAATGACCTTCCTTACTACATCACTAAAACAACATTTCAATTTAAAATAGAAAATGAAGTATAAGAAAGTATTAATAGATGGCTTTTAAAGAACCTAAATCCAGGAAGGTCAAGCACATCTGCTACACCAACCAAATTAAAATCAATCAATGGGCAGTTCAAAAAATACACTTGCACACCACCTACAATGGGTATAACTGGAATAAGTGGTTTCAAGGTCACACGTAAAATGCCTCTGATCTAGAAATTTAAAATTTTGCATAAAGATTAAGACAATTTTGTGGTTAATAAATTAGTGATTAATCATACCTGAAAATCTTTTATTCCAGCCTTAAAAGTTCCCACTGTAAAATTAATATCACAATCTCCAGCATACCTAAAATGATGAATAACGATTACTTTAATGAATTTTCATTTTTTATTCCAATATCAATATATAAAATAAAAATGACTTACATAACGTCCATGTCAAATACTATTTCATTTCTAGAAGTATGTTTGTCATACATTTTGACTCCAAAAATTTTTGGAGGCTGCAAAAAATCAGTAGTTTATATTACTTTCAAAGAATTTAGAAAATAAAATATTCTAAATTGCAAACGAAATATCTTACAATTCGTCCCAAAACAAGCCTATCAAAACGAAATTCTTGTCCCATTCCAGGAATTTTCTTTTGGTACTCACTCAAACGCTCAGAAATTGCTTCTTGAATAGTGCTTTTACATAAGTCTCTGGCATAATGGTTAACGCTTGGCCAAACTTTATATAATATCTGAAACAATATAAAATTACAATAAAATCAGATTTGTACTTAAATAATATATACATTATTATATTATTTTTAAATAATTGATTCATACCCCATTCAACCATTCTGCTCTATCATAATCAGGAAAGTAAACCCACGTAGGTAATTCATCAATTCTATTTTCAATAAGGATTTTCTCTTTAGATAATGCTGAAGCTTGAGCAGTCAATCTTCTTAAATTTCCATCCTTTTTCTTTTCACTTTTCAGTGCAACAAAGGCTATAGCAGGTAGTAGCCAGACAAAATTCCAATTCATATAACCAACTCCCCAAATAAAACCAGCGGTTGCCAATTTCATGAAGAAGGATTTGCCCAAAGAACCCAAAGTCATATAAGGCCATGTTTTTGGAATATCTACTTCTTCCTCCTTTGAATTGTTATCCATTATTCCAGAAGCCAATGACATCATGCATATAGTTGGCCAAGATTTCAAATTAGAAAGGTCTTTGCTCTCTTCCTTTTTCTCCTCTCCCATACTTTATCCAGCCAACAAGTTAGCACAGATCCTGTAAAAATAAAAAAGAAATTCATTTTACTGAACATTTTTTATTCATTTACATACCTATAGCTACATAATTCGCTACTAACAAGGAAAGGTACCCAACCCGAACTCACCGATTTTGATGATTTTTATATATGTTGTAGAACATAAAAAAAT
>JAWWEP010000009.1:14926672-14937817 GCA_035582995.1 Sycophila quercilanae | reverse complement strand
ACTTTTCAATTTCGATAATGCGATAATTCGACTTTATTCAATTCGATCATAATCGCAATGCATTTTAATATAAGGGATATTTCATCAAAAAATTTAGATTCCGTTACTAAACTCCACTTTACTATACAAGCTAGTGTGATTCAAATATATGATTTTTCTCGGTGTAGTCTTCCACGTTCAGATGAAAATTATGGGGCTTGTTGTGTTGCAGATCCGTCTGGGTCGAGGAGCCACGCGGAGCCGGGACCCTCGCAGTCGCAGCAGCAGCACGCCGGCTGACAGGATCGTCGATCCTCCTGGGGAATCCATTGAGCGCTCGTGCGCCCCGCCAAGAGGGATGATGTCTCGGCTGCGGCGAAGGGCTGGAGAAAGGGGATGGCTGTGCGCGCCAGCGCCTAAGTACGCAGGAAGAAGCACACAAGCGTGTGGCGTGGGCGTGTGAACGCGTGTGTAAATAGGCCGCATGCGAGAGATATTTACTTTCCCCCGTGACTTTGTTTTCGCTTCCTCGTAGTCGCGAGGCGACTGATTGGCCGCGGGGATTACGCGCCGCCGACCGTGGGATCGCTTATATTTTTTTTTCTCGGGCATTTCCACGGGATCGTCCGCTTAAATGGACGGGGTGCTTCGAGGGATCGATGCCGGAGAACCACTGGTGGTGAGATTCACCGTCTCCCCCGTCTGGAGAGCTTTTATCCTCATCCGCGCGCGATCTGGATGGCCGTAAAGCTCCTTTTCGAATCGGCGAGCAAATTTTAGCAAATTTTAATCTTTCTTTTCTCTCCAAAAACGAGTGCAGCTCTATAAAGTCTCTTTCGTGTGCAAGGCGCTTTTTTCGATATCTGCAGTTCTCGCGGACCCCGGCGCGACTGGTTTGATCACTGTACTGAAAATGGAACCGATGTAAGATTTTTAACGTTGACGATGTTCCCCTCGCGTGATAATTGACGAGGCCACGCAATCCATTGTAGAGTTAATTTTTAAGCGAGATTGCGAATTTTATCCTTCAATTGCGGTACGAGTGTGTGTAATAAATTTTAAGCAGAGGAATATATACAAACGTTTGCATCCAGCGCGGCGCATTAGCTTGTCGATAGTGTAACTCGTCGCTAAAAATAATTTGTGAATTGCGCTCGCGGCAGGTGTTTCTTTTTTATTATTATTATTATTATTCTCCTCTAGTGATACTGCGAATCGTTTTGAAAAGTTTCCTACGAGTGAAGTGACAGGCTTTTTTTGCTCGTTCACCGCGTTGCGTCGAAACTTTGCACTCTCTCTCTCTCTCTCTCTCTCTCTCTCTCTCTCTCTCTCTCTCGAGACGAGAAGTAGCGAAGAAAAGTAAGTGTATTCGTAGAAGATTTTAGATCCGATAAAAAAGAAAAACTTAAGCGTAGATTTAATTTTTAAAGCAGCTCTCAGAATTGTGTTGTAGTGATAACAATTGTACCTCGAAAAATGATCGTACAATGTAACATGACATAAGCCATTTCCTGCACGCTATACAAGAAGTGAGACGTCATATGAGTAAGCGTACACGCACGACCGCACACTGTATATCACGGACGCTTCTCCGACGAGTGCGAGGAGAAAGGGAGGGAGGGGAAAAAAAATACACACAAAGATTTGATCGAGCGGACATGCGATTATGTGATAGTACAAAGCGACTCTGATTTTGCGTTTCGGGAGTCTTTGTCTCGAAGGCAGCCACTCTATTATAGTATTATTATCCTAAATTGACGTATTTCGTATCTCGGACGCTTTCAAACGGATGTCGAGCCTCGCACTCCGCGCGGAATGCATTCATTGCAAAAGCTTCGTTCGAAAAGAAGAATAAAAAAAAAATCACGACTGAGCTAACTTAATAAGATTCGGTATCATTGGCGCGCCGCAAGTCGCTCCACACTGTCCAGTGCCCTGTTTGTATTGTAGCTTTAATTTTCCGTTAACGAGGTTTTCAAAGGATACCAAATATTCCAAATTGCGGAACGACGCATAAATTCGCACGTGCACAACCTCCCTACCGGAGAACGAAGTGAAACAAGGCAAAGCGAGTAATTAAAAAGAAGACTGCCCTAAGTTCAATCGCCTGTACATTCATTGTGCCCTTGAAAAATTCGCGTCATGCGCCTTGAGCCGAAATTTCGACACGTGCACTCTCGACTGGCTGTGCGTATCTTTGTTTTTCTACCGAAGCCTCGTGAACAATAAAAGCGCAGCGGGGGTGGGTCGCCGTCGCCGCCGCCAGAGATCGATAGAGCGAGGCGTTAATAATGCTCCTGTAGCGTCGCCGCTCACGCAATTGTGCGCGACAATTGCCAGCGCCGTCGGCTTCGTTTTCAGCTTTGTATGTCTCCGACGCGCGCGCGATATCCTTTATTTCCTTTCCTCGCCCTCGGCGCGAAAATAGACGGCAGTCGCGGAGGGTCTCCGGAGAACGGCATTGGAGGAAAGCTACTTTTTTTTACGGTTATTCCCGCTTTCGCCCCCTTTTGTTCGCTGCCTATCGACGAAGCCTGTTTTTCATTTAGGTGTTTATACTCGCGAGCTCTACCTCCATTGAAACTGCGAAATTCAGATTGTATGAGCGGAAGAACTTTATTTTGTAAAATCTAGGAAATTTTTTTGTTATAAATGTATGAAAATTCAGTGTGATAATCAAACGACGAGTTGTGTTTTTTTTTTCGGAAAAATTATAATCGTTTCTTGTATAAAAACTGAGCATGTTAATTTTTTTGAGCTGTGTAAAATTCAATTATTAAAAACGTTAGTATTTTCAAAACAATCGCACCCTTTTCATTGTAAGTGAAAAATCGCGATTTCAAAATCAGTGACATTTTAACTACTAATGACATTTAAAAAGACTTCTTATGTAAAATAAGTGTGGAGTTTTATTTATTTGTATTTTGATTGTACGATGAATTTTGTATCATGTAAAAATATTCAATACGATAAACCGTCCCAGAATTCCCGCGATTGCGTTTTTTTTTTTGCAATTTTTATGGAACATTCGGCTCCGTTGCGAATTTTACGAATTTTACGTTTTAGAATGCAGAGTGTACGCCGCGCAATTTTTGAAAACCATCGTTCAAAAATCGATTGTTTTCCTTTTCTTTCTTTCTTTTTCTTTTTTTTTTTTTTTGTGTAAAAATAAAACGAGCCGACAATTTTGTGCCCTCGGGTTTTAAGCGGCAGAGTCATTACAAAACGGGAACGGCCTCGCGAGCACATTTTCTCATTGTATCGGAAAAACGATAAAACTCCCCCGTCGCGGTCGTCGTCGATGTAGTACAGCGCGGCAGCTCGGAAAATCCGTGGATCCGATTAGCGTGGCTCTCGGTCAGGATTTCGCCGAAGTTTTCGCGGCGAGAGCGAGAAATCTCGCGGCAAACAGAGTCGTAAATTGCCGTGATGGCGACCTCAGTATAAGACCCTCCCCCGACGCCTCCGCACTTTTCATCGACCGAATGCCCTCCCGGACCAAGCTCCCGTCCCTCTGATTGATGCACCGTCATTGCGCACTCAAACCGACGACGACGGTAATGTTCGAATGTCATTGCAAATATTATCGGAAAAGTTTTAAGTGGCGCGGAAGGGAGCGGGACGAGAGCCGCCGGTGATCCAAGTGTCGCGTGACGCGCGAAACTTTAATCTGATTTTCTCCGTGAGTGTATCAGGGAAATTTCAGTGATATCCAGCGCAAATCTAATAAAACCCTCTGAACAGCCGGTGAAAAATTGAATATCAATGTAAATTACGACTTTGACCTGCTTCGTGCTGGTTCTCTGGTGAAATTTCACTATTCGCACTTGGATTATATATTTTGATATTTTCCGTAAATAACGAACCGAAAGCGATTGACACTTCGTTAACTAACGACATTATCCAGTGTTGTGCTGAAACCAAGTTGCAGTGCTTTAAAAGCATCATCAGTGTTTTGAAAAAGTCGACGTAAAGGAATACTCGAAATCATTTACTCTAATTCCTACATTCTTACATATACTTCTACGCTCTAAATATGAAGAAGTGTAATTCTTATATGTGAAATAAGTCTTCCACATATCGAATAAGTGAAAGACTCATCCTGTGTAATAAGAGTACACTCACTTATTCATATTTAGAGGTACGCCGCTATAAGTTACTAATTAACGTAAAATCCGTTCGTTGCGCTGTAAAGGAGAGGCAAAAAAGTATTAATTTAGTTGCGAAAGAAAAATATAAGCGCGGCAGCTATCGATTGTTCTAACAACGAATTCGCTCGACCAACTGTCACACAACGGCGCAACGACTCCCTTAAAATCCATGTCACCCGCTCATCGACAATTTATTTTAGCGCGCAAATTCAGTTCGATCGAAGCAGTTGCTTTCTTCTCGGCACCCGCATTCTTGTACATATGTCTACGGTGTTTCGTGTAAAAAATAAAATGAAAGGATGATGTAAAAAAGAATAAAAGATAAGCGCACCACACTACCCGAGGTGATTTGCCGAGGCTGCGAATGTCGCGCTTCAGACGCTCGTATACCTCGTTTAGGCGAAACTCGCTGCGCCGAGACGAGTGTGCGTCGGTGTATGTTGTCAATTCAAAGTCGTCATTCGATGTGCCTGCGATTACTTCCGAGATCCGACAGAATTTCATTTGTCAGCCCGATTCGTGCAGTCGGGGCGCGCCGCTTCCTTCCTTCATTTTGACACTCCGAAAAACGGGGCAAGCAGCTTTCCTTTAAGACCAGGGGGAATCGAATAAAAGAATAAGACTTGGAATTTCAATTTGAAGGAGGAATTGTGTCTATTTTGAACTTTCCACGATTTGCAAAACAATAATTGTTATCGACGCGTTATCAAACTAAAGGTGAATTTTGGCGTGGCGCACACTTGTCGAGGAGTCATTGTTCTGCTGAATTCCCGATTTTCCGGCCGCATCTGAATTTTTTCTTTTGTCTGTGTACGGGGAACCACTCTGCGCTCGCCTCAGCTGTTTACTTTGTGCGAAATTCGAAATTTTTAACCAGTGAACTCTCAATTTGCCGACATCGATTTTAACCGAGATATTCAAGGTAGCTATTTATATATAGTAAAACTCGATCAATGTTCCAAGAAGCTGAGACGTCGGCGATTTAAAAATCGCGACTAAAGTAGATTTTGCAATCGGCGACTGTGTTTAAATGTAAATTATCGATTCCTTTCACGTGTTTGTAGAGCCGTTTATTTACAACATGCAGCTGTGCAACAAATAATAAATGTATATAATAAAATGCCAAATGCGCCGTAAATCTGTATTTAAAATCAATGTCCGCGAGACGCAGGGAGAAAAATGAAATAGACTTTATTATACGATTGTGTTCGGTGGAAGTGTGAAATAATGTTGATCCGGAAGCTCGCGCGGCGCAGGACATTTGATTCCGCTATTTTAAGATAAATTTTAATGTGACATTGATAAACGAATTGTGAACGATTGTACAATATTTAAGTGTAACCGATTGAGGAGCTCAGTGCTGAAGGACGATGAGAACAATCATTGAGCGTGCCAATTACAAAAAAGTGGGAAGTTTAAAAAGAAAAAAATTATATGAAAAAAACAAGAAGTCGCTTGGCGCACTCGTAAAACGCCACGAAGCGCATGGCGATTTGTACATCGGTCATTAGTTAGAAAAACGCGTCCATGACATCGAAACTTGATTCAGTGTGTCCTGATATTATTTTTTAGCCTTTTGTTTCCTTTTACTTTTTATATTTTGACGAAATCGCTAGTCTCTAGTGTTTTATTGTTCGTGAATGATTAATGACGAGCGCCGAAATAAATACTCAAGCCAATATACTATTGGAAATCCGCATGCCTTTTTATTTCGATTCCTACAACCTACTCGTTCTCTCTCTCTCTTTTCTTTTTTTTTTTACCGTCCGATTTACCTCTCTGCCGTTTATTTTACGTCGTACATTTCACATTCAACGTTTACATACCCATATAACGTTTTATTTTATGCAATTTAATTCAAAGTGCACAATTTATACGGTCCCGTATAATCGTAAAATTTTAAATCATCAATCTGTATAACGTACCTTTATAATTTACATATTATAAATTAATAAAACATTTATTAAATCGTACGATTTTGTGTATACCAATATATGCGCCCTAAAATAATTTTAACGTTGAAAACCAATGGTACGAGTGCGTGTTCGATCTGCACATTAAAAATATGAAAAAAGCTTTTTGATAAAACATTTTTTTATTTTATTAGTTATCTTTACCGTTTGCGCAAGTACTTGATAATGACACTCCGAAATCTTTAATACGCTGTACTAATAGAAGCTTTATCGCGGCTATCAAGGCAAGGACCCGATATAGCTCCGTTTATCATAATATATTAAAAGATATTTCAGAGGATTTCCAAGCAGATCCTGCGAGTTTGGTGTTCATTCATCGGCAGTTCCTCGACATTATGCACCATCAAGCGAAGGTATTGGTAACGCAGCTTCGCTCAAAAAATATCGACTTTAATAATTCATGAAGTTGGGGCCTTGAGGACTTTCACGACTTCCGACCTCACTGTCAGAAAAGTTTTGCCATTCACTGCGGAATATCCTTTATATGACTTTTATATATATATATGTGCATTGAAAGCGGAAGTCAAAAAGGTAACGTATAAATCAAGTGGGAGGTAAAAAAAATTTGCTTAACTTTTGCAATAAAAATCGAAGTAACTATTTACTTTTTTAAGTTGACCACTTTGATTATTTTTTATTCTACCATGCAAATTCCTATTATTTTTATTTTATACGCTATATTATGACGCTTCTAACGAAGACAAGCGCATTTCACGCTGGTGAATAAAGCACCCTAATTATATATAGCCTGCGATTTTACGAAATCTATAAAAAAAAATCGTGGAAGATACTCAATGATATTATATTCAACCCCAATACAATTACAAGAGAATTATAACATTTTTTTATAAATTAAAATAATTACTATAATGAGTTTTTCACAAATAAATAAAATCTGCTTTTTCGAAAATCTATACATAATTTTCTAGTTTTCCCTAGAGGCAATAATAAAGGCGATAATAAATAAAAATACAACAAAAAAAAAATAAATAAAAATCCTGGATTTTATCTCCTGCCCTCGCGGCGAGGAAGATAGAAAATCGAGCGATTTACCATTTAAAAAGCCAGAGGAGATTTTAAAATTCCACGCAGTATTCTAGTATTTCGAATAAAAAACAAAGAAGCGCACAGCTGATTTTGCAAATCCCTGCACCTGCGCCCCATCTCTCGAAAGGGCGACGCGAGAGAGAGAGAGAGAGAGAGAGAGAGAGAGAGAGAGAGATTTACATATATAGATAGAAAGAGAGAGAGAATAGCCTGTAATCCAGCCTGAAATTCGATACTGGAAAGGGAAAAAATACGCGGGATTTTTCACTCTCGCTGGATCTGCGGGGGTGGGCTGACTCTGTGAAACGACAATATGTATAGGTATAGTGCTCGGTCGTCCGCTCTGGCACAATTTTATCGCATTATTAAATGCGCTCGATGAAGTGCGAGCCCGTATGCTGCAAATAAACACCTCTATCGCGTTGCCTGGGATTACCCATCTCTCTCTCTCTCTCTCTCTCTCTCTCTCTCTCTCTCCGTCGCTTTGCTTGAAAGCACGAGCGCAAATGAACGGCAGTTAATACGAGGTCTTTTCGCGACGCTGCTTTATTATGTTTATTTTGCACTTTAATGTTTATAACGTTTGGCCGGGAGTTAAAGCGGCATGCAGTAACGTCGGATCGGAGTTATTAAATTTGTTTTAAGCCTAGCGATCGATCCTTAGCCATGGATGTGGAAGAGGAGAATTTGTTTAAACATTGATATTTAACTGAATTTGTGTGAATTATTAGGGATTATTTTGGTAAAATTATATACTTTTCCAAATGTGGTGGAAAAATCTTGTTTCTTTTAAACGATGAATTAACGATTATTACATAATTATAATTGATTAAATATTAAAATTATTTATTATATACATGATAACCTATGTCAAGGCTGGAGATTTTCTTGGATTCTTTCTTAATCAACATTTTTTGGACGTATTATTTAGAAACTTGAAGCAAAGACGAAAAGTTTATAGATTAGCGATTAAATGATTTTGAGTGTTTAATTTGACTAAAATACAGTCGTAATTATAGAGACGTAATCAATTCATAACTTAAGAAAATGCAATTTACATGCACAATCATAAATTGAAGATTTATATACAACAAATAAAGGCAACGACTAAATACTAGACGTTATAAATTTTACGAACAATTTGATAACAAAACATTATGAATGTTATTGTTTCTGATGAATACAGCAGAATTTTTTTATCATCTGCTTACTCATCGCGGTCCACGTAATACTTATAGCATAATCGATTATTACAATGCCGTTACTGCTTACGAGACGTAACTTTAATTTATCTAACGATTACGAAATGCTGAGCAGTCGTAATTGGTACAAGATGTATGACGCACGAGCTAAGCAGTCTCCTATATAACTGTCGAACTTACGCAACAATTTAATGTTAGATTATGGATCTGCTTAGTTTACACGTGTATGTTAAACAATACGAATTGCGCTGAACATATAGCAAGTCGTTTAAAAATAATAAATAGAAGGATTAAGTATTATATTTCAATATTGTAGAATTTGTTAAGAAAATAACCATTACAGAGAAAAAATTTGGATGGAAATTGATATAAGTCAATGAATAATGACTATTAGCCAGCTGCGAAACTCGACAGCTGTAGTGCCCGCCCCCTCTAAATTTTTTATTATCGAAAAGTGCGCTTACGCCTCGTCCAGTCACTTTTACCGAACGCCGAGTAATTCCGGTCGCTGATCCATTAATTTATCTCACAGTCAATTAAATAAGCTTACCATTAGTTTCGATAAAAATATTTACTGTAGCTTATTAAGAAAATATTTTTATATCTTTCCCTTTTTGCATTTTCAGTAAACAATAATTGTAATGGTAATATTGGCGCAGTAATGTTTAAACAAAGATATATCTCTTTAATTTTAAAACATTGAAAAATCACTGAAAATCAGTGTAATACACTACTTTTAAAAGTGAAAAGTTTATCACCGATTAAAAGTTAGTGTAATGTCAGTGGCATGTTCCCTCAGGAAATACCTAATTATGCACTACAAAGCATTTTTCAGTTAAAATGTAATCTCTGTCAAAGTAGCGGTAATTAATTGACTTACAGTCAGTGAAAAAACAGAGTCATTTTTAATAGTGGTAAAATCAGTGTTGTATTTTCACTGTTTTAATTTTACTGAAATAGAAGTTCACTTTGAAATCAGTTACACATTTACTCAATTTTTTAGCTATAATAAACAAGCATTGTAAATGTATTTGTTGATTGTCTCAACTACATTTTTCAGTTTAAAATACAGCGTCTGCTAAAGTAGCGATGATTAACTGATTTTTCAATAATAACATAAATTCCGAAAAATTTCACGTGCACGAGAATCGCTGCGCTCTAAACTATATAAAATCCGTGAAATTTTACGGCAACTTCATCCTTGCGCGCATTCCACTAAATAAACGCGAACGAAAAAGAAAATTGCCGGACAAAAAAGAAAAGGGAAAAAAGGAAAAAACAGTCAACTTAGCTCCGGTTTCCGCAGAGGCCGGTGCTCGCGCTATATCGAGCGTTGCGTTTCCCTTCTCGCGTTACGGTCGCGCTTTCTGAACTTGAAGTGCAAGAGCGATTCTCCCGGCTCGCGGGACAATTTATCGGAATCCGATACGTCCGCGAGGCGCGCAGGGTGGCCGCTTTATGCGCGATGCACGTCGGTGGAGCGGCCCGCCGAGGCGCGGGCTAAGGCTATTAACTCGGGCGAGATGTAAATTATCGAGAGCCCGATCAATCGCTCGTGCATTCGCCTCACGAAAAATTGGGAGATAACGAGGTTCCGCTGGAATGATCAGCAGGGTCGAGCGTTTGCAATTATTATGTGAGGGTTTATTTTTTAATTGCTCGATACAATGCCCTCTAAATTTAATTCAGTGAAATTCCCATTGAATTTCAAGACAGTGACATAATTTTGACGGATAGACAGTGAAATATTTCACTGTTTTTGTCGGTCAAAAGTATATGTCACTGCTTTGAAATTCAGTGGGACTTCAGTGGATTAAATTTATAGAGATGGAGATTCTATCTTATAGCGATCATTAATAATTATAGCAATTGTTATAAATTGATATAGAAATGATAAGAGTGATTAACAATAGTTAATGACAAATGGAGGACGTAAGATTATAAAAGAAAATAAAAGTTTAAAACGAAAGTAATGTGTAAAGCATCGCTTGTAATGACACAAAAAGAGCTTTTGGAAAATCCACAAAAGTTGAAAAGCGCATCGTTTAGAAGCTTTTCCACGCGAAAACTGGTCTTTTTCGTTATTTTGCTTCGAGAAAATCTCGTGAACTTTGCGTTTCTTCGTGGATCTTGGAAACGCATTCTTTGGGAAAATTCATGGAATATTTATTTTAGCTTTTTCTTCCTTGCAACCTCGCTTGCAACTCTGTAAAATGTTTACTGATTTTCGCCGGTAAATTAAAACGTTTTTTTTCATTATAAATGAAGAGACCAGGTGATAAGATTGTGCTAAAAAAATGTTATGGACAATAAATAAAAATTTTATCTTTTTTCGTTTTAATTCAATTATTCAATTAATTCTGATTAAAACAAAGAAACATTTAAGTTCGGCGTATTTAGTTAGCACATAAGAAATAGATTTCTTTTAGCTTTTACGTATTCGCGTTAAGTCGCCCCTTAAGGGGGTTCTCTCGTGTACACTGTTAGTCAAGCACAAGCAAAACAAAAGCTCTTATACTTTCAAGTAAATACATATTGAAAAATCAAACAAAGATTTTTAAAGTATGTCTACACTATGTTTATTATACTTTTGTTTAGTTTCTCATTATAAAGTAAAAAAAATAGTTTTTAACTTGACTGATGTCGTGGCTGGCTATATAGCCATGCCAAGTGTATCGGTGTGTACATGTAGAGAAAAATGAGTGTAAATTATTCAGGAAACGAAAAAAGCCGATGGAGAAACACAAACCGACACACTCGCGGACGACTAAAAGGAAAATTCATTTCATCTCA
>JAWWEP010000009.1:14899125-14915955 GCA_035582995.1 Sycophila quercilanae | reverse complement strand
TCACGATTTTTTCCATGTTGAGGGACACCTAAGGAACCGGGAAAAACTTGTCCCGTAGGTGTGCTTTCAAAATTTTTGTTTTTATTTTTAATACCCCAGTTGTTTGTCTAAGTCCGTAGAATCGCACATATACACTTCCAAATCTAATATATTGTCGCTACCTACTGGAATGTTTAAAACTTTAATTAAATCGTTTCGTGTCTTATTAATTTCTAATCTTATTAATTTTAAGGTAAATTTAAGTTTCTCGTGTGTGTTTGTAATGTTATTTACACATTTGTCTGTTTCTAATACTTCATAAAATAAATAAATAAATACGTACCTCACTTGTTGGTGTTACGGTGTGCCTTTAATAAATAGGTAATTTGTAAAAAATAAAAAGACGTGATTGTTCAATCGTTTCTATTTATATTTTTCTGGCTTCTATTTCGTGCTATGGTGAGACATTCGATCGTACAAGGGCAGTCGCGCACACGTAAGTGAGAGCCCAGGTATGGACATCATCGTCGTTATCATATCGTTATCTGTTTCCCTTACCATCTCATATCTATATTTAGATGTATCTATAATTGCTAGAATCCTTCAAGAATTTCAAAATAATGCCAATGGATGACGAGAACATTTATAGAAATCCGGCAAAGAAGACACATACGTACACTCCTTGGATACTATACGCGCATAATTACAACTTTGATAGAAAGAAAATAATCGAATCTTAATCAATGACAAACAGGGATCGATTCCTCATAACATCTCTCGGTGCCTCATATGCTCACGCCGGCTCGCGGTACACATTATTCATCATTCATCTATCGTTCTCTGGAGGATGTGTGCATAATATATACGACGCGTCTTTATCTCTTTCTTCTCTTTTTGTTCACAAAAATGTTATGCGTTATTTATAAAGTCGTAGTAGAAGGTCGAGTGGCGCACACTGCACCTGCACATTATATACGAGTCATTCCTGGCTCGTTGTTCGCTTCGATCTCTTTCGACTTCTATTTCTTCTTTGTTTCATTATATCGTTTTATATGTATAAATAATGTTTGGTCATGCATATGATGAAATGTCTCTCATTTATACAAAGTACAATAGCTTTCTCACGTACAATACATATCGTCTCTTTTACTTTTATACTTTTTTTTTTGTTTCCTCTTGACGTACGTCTCACTGATCACATTTACCTGCACTTTCGATTGTGCAATTATTCATGTATATATAATAAATATTAATTTTATTTATACGCCACGTATTTTTTTTAATATATATAATTATCTATGTAGTCGTACGTATTTACAAAAGGTCGTTCGTTTAATTGTTTATTCATATACTTAATATCGTAAATCTTTAATCATAAGTTTATTCCTGAGTGACCGTTTAATAAGAGCCTCGCTTTTAGCGCGTTAATGCTTGCACCCTTTCATTTTTTTTTCTGCTCCTCGAATTTATTCACCGAGTATATATATACTTATACTTGCCTCGAGGCGCCACCGCGCCTCTTGATTGCACTTGCGAAACTTTTTTTTTCTTTGCTCGACGTTTCTCAACTTCGCTCGCGCGTCTTCGCGAGCGACCGTGCAATTGTGCTTACTGGCGAAGTAGCGAGACTAGTATTTTCTTTTCTATTTTTTGTTTTTTTCTTTTCTTTGTAAAATCACGATTCTCAAAAGTTGCGAATGTATCTGAAGAAAATTATTCCGAGTAAAAATTTCACTTCACTTTTTCGGATTCCTTATACACTGCGGGAATGCGATGGATTAAATTGTACGTTAATTACAGAGAGTAAAATCTATAAAGACAGTGTGTGAGATAAATAGTGTATTACGATGAAATCCGCGCGGGTAAGCCTTTTCTCCTTCGTAAAAATTTACCGTTCTATTTATGCGACTTTGTGTGAATCTAGTCGAAGCAGTAGCGCTGAGCTCAATTTCGTTTCGTCACTCTTTATCTCTTTTTCTACTTTTTCCGTTTCATGTCGGGGCTGTGCGTGGATTTTCCCTTTGCTTTTTTTCATGTTTTCTGTTTTATTACGTTTTTATACGCTGCCTCGCTCTTCCGCGCCTGCAGGGATCCACGAACGAGATAAAACAAGGGGAAAAATATTCTCTTTTTTAAAGGAAGACCTTATGCAGTTTGAAACGAAAATCAAGTGTATGCACTCGCTTAATATTCTTTAAAAAAAAACTTCTAACATGGTGTTAGAAGCTAGTAATAAAAATTGATTAATAAATAATTAATAATTTTTGTTGGATCGAAACGAAATGTTTGATTCTTTTGATTGAACTAAACGCTAT
Source organism: Sycophila quercilanae (assembly GCA_035582995.1). Taxonomy (NCBI): domain Eukaryota; kingdom Metazoa; phylum Arthropoda; class Insecta; order Hymenoptera; family Eurytomidae; genus Sycophila; species Sycophila quercilanae. The sequence goes on along the minus strand of JAWWEP010000009.1, from coordinate 14,913,661 downwards.
TGCAAAAGCGCTCTAATAATATACAATACATTTTGAAATTTTGAAATTAGCAAGCAGCATTCAAGCGATAAATAATTTATAATTTACCTAATTAAAATGTCCATTTGAAGCATAATACATTTATACAATTTTTTTTTGCTAAATTTCTGCTTTAGCAGTAGCTAAACGTAAAGACAATTTATCTTTTTGGCACCGTCGACTACTAATTTAATAAACTTTAATAAACTTTCACTCAATAATTTGACTTTACTTAACAGCCTTTTCATTGATTATATACAAGACTTTCGTTCGTAGTGCCTCCGTAATTTAGTATTTGATAAATTTTAATAATTCATAAATATACAAGAACTTTATACATCTCGAGACTTTAGACTTTCGTATAACGTTAATAAACATCTGAATAAAATCAATAGCGTTAGATAATAATAATACGTAATAATAAATTTCAATTACGGTTAATAAATACATGATCGTTAAGATATAATTATGATAATCGAAAGGTTACAGTTAAACCACGATATGCTTACACACTATAATGCTTATATAATCATCGGTAAAAAAGGGTTTCGAATTTCGAATTCTTTCCCCCCTGTCACCTCAGCACTCTTGTCATTTTGTAAATTCGTTTCCGCGTCACTTATTTCGAACATTCAGTGTACTTCATTTTTACGTTCTTTTGTTTTTGCATTTTTCGCAGAAAATTATTTTTGCGCATTTTCAAGTAAATAATTGGAGCAACTGTCGCTTGAGTGTCATCAGATCTTTATTTTTTGTATAGGCGCAATTTGATAATAGTGATCACTATTTATGATTACGTATGATAGTTACTGCATGAAATACATCTTATATACGATATATAGAATGTTACCTATCGCAAGTCGTCACATATTAGAGAATTAACGATTTCATTCAAAATTCACAGATACACATGAACATTTATAGATAATTATATATTTTATATACAATTATATATACACATTAGCGCAATAACTTTGAATCTAATGGATAATTTTCCGAATATAGGAGAATATATGATTTGAATGAGTATACCTCGATTGAATTATCTTCTTCCCCTCACGAATACTTATCATACGTGACCATACCACTCTTTTCAATTGCTTATTTTTTATAGGTGACTGAATTTGTCGCGCGTGTGCGTGACTGCACAAAATATATAGTGGAAAAAAATTGGTGATTTTAAAAAGATATTTCTTCAAATTAACTGAATATTTCTGTGAAACTGTATAATGAATTTAGTATCAACCGATGCTCAGTTCATTCAAAGAAATATTTACTTGGCAAATCTTTAAAATATTTTGTTAAAGTTAATAATCTTTTAGTGTTGATAAAACTTAGAATATAATCAATTGAAAAACAAAAATATGTAATTTATCATCTAATTTAAATACTAATCTATTTATGTATTGCATGAAAGCTAAAAATGAAGTCACTCAGTAAGTTGTAAGGTGAGCTACTTTTTATAAGTAGAAGAGTATAAGCTGCACTCTTACGTAAATATAAAAATTAAGAAAAAGTTTAAAGAATGATATTTTCTAGTCGACAGTTGCTCCAATTCCACCTCCATGATATCCCCAACATCGCTGTTTTCTATTCCTCAATAAAAATTTCAATTTGAAGTCGCTAATCATAGTGCATCTGTTCGAGCAAACTGCATTCGGTGACACAAACATAAATTACCATTTGAACGTTAGATGTCGAATCTGTCGAAGTCTGACGGCATCAAGTTTTCGCTCTCGAGTTTAAAAAAAAAAAAATCGTCAACTATTACGAGAGGGGATACATGAATGTGTGGTGCGATACATTATACGTTTCCACGACGATGACTGTTTAATTCTCGACGCTATCCGACTAAGGGGTCAATTGCTTTGTCAGGGCGATGAAAGGTAATTACGGATCCGTACGCGACTAGGGCGTGAGTTACAAAAGTATCAACAGTCTGTCGATCGGATTGACCATGTTCTTTTTTAAATTATTTATTATTTATTCGCTATTTATTATTGTAATTATTATTTATTTGTGTATTTTTTTTTTAATTTCATCGCCTTGTCCGCTATCGCGAGGATCGATGACGCTTGTACATACGAGTCGGTCGCTTACTCTTCCTTATTAATGGTTTAACTTCTAAACGTGTAAAATACGCATACGTCGCGGTTCTTATTTTATTTTCTTCACCTAAGCGCCGTTACTCGGCTTTTTTTATTAATTATTATAATTTTTTTTTTGTTTTGTTTCATTGGTGACGGCTAGTCGATATATAAATCCTATCTAAGTAACGTTTACGACTTCGCTGTTATTACAAGGAATACTTCTAAAATTAAGGTGGCAGTCAAATTATATATTTGTTCGGCACCTTTGGCTCGTCGGTCAACTCCGTTATTTCTTTGTTTCTTTTGTAAATACACTTATCGATATTATCGTGAAAATGCATTCGACGCGCATTTTTTTTTCAACTCTCTTGACAATTCATATAAACTTCTTCAATATTACAAATTTTCGAAAAGTCATTCGTACTGTGTATTTGAAATTGTCGCTTGTTTGCTGACGATCGATTTTTTCTACAGTTGCTTGCAGTTTATTTTCGAGCAACTGAATGTTTCAAACAATAATTCGGTACAAACGAAATTGTTTTTAGATTTCATTAACTGTATCTATAGAATAATGAAAAATAATCGATACGCATCTTTTCTTTTTTTTTCCAGTTCAATGTTTATTTATAAAGATATCGCTCGTTAAAAATTTATCATATAATATTTCAACAGATATCATTCTTCATACTTTCTGAATTGAAAAAAGAAAAAATACCCGTCAATTACTTTTCAATTTTTTATAGAATTTTTCACTCTTCTATCCAATTTGGATAGGTATATTGGTGCAATAAATAACTCGAACCTATGTTAACATTTTTAAAAAGCAATTATAATTCGCTAAAATTGTTGGGATAAATTTAAGTACTCGAGAAACTACTAAAAACCAATACTAAAGTAATAAGTAAAGTTTTCTCCATACAAAAAAAATGTCATTTATTGCACGTACGAATGTTATAGTCGAGAAAAAATCGCAAGACATTCGGGGTGTAACAAGATTTCTGTTCCAATATTAAAAATCGCTCCGCTTCACATTTAGTGGCTATTGTATTCGATGTTTACTACGAAGCACGATATTGACATTCACTTTGAGATTTAAAATCTAAAATTGAATAAATTTACACGTAACACTCGTCGAAAGGGATAAATCGTAAATCGAGATGGACGACCCGTGCACCGGTGAAACTTTACATCTTTATTACAAGTCGGTACTGTTGCGCTCCGTTCTTGTTCGGTGAACGCTATAAAATCGGCCGTGAGAGGGGATGGCAAAAATTCTAGTTAAAATAGAGGATCGCAGACGTGACGCATATATCGCGCGATAAAAGGTATTAGCCTCGTAAAAATTCGCGGCGCAGCGCCGCGACTGTCGTCGTGATCGACGCTCGGCTGTCTCGTAGCGGCACTGCGGCACTTTTGTACGCGAATCAAGCGGATGCCGGAAATTCTGTTTAAAAGTCGATATCAACCCTGTATCAAGTGTCGGACACCTAATATAAAAGTCTCTTAAAAAAAAATTCGATGATTCACCGTCAATTGTCCAATGCACCATTTGTAGAATCACCGAGTGCTCACTACAGCGCGTCGGCCTCTCGTGTAAAATACCGAGGGTGCAAGAATCACTTCGAAAGCAGCGTCGTGTCTGCTCGTTTTATTTATATCTTTTTTTTTTCAATAACTTCGCTGAATTTCACAATGTAGGTGTACGTTGGTCCCGAACGGCTTGTTTCGACTGTCGAGAGTCGTTCGCTGCGTGAACGGTGTATACACACGGGACCCGCGGTATCGGTGCTGCGACAACAAACTTCAAGCGGACGCGTCGACGTAATAAATAATCGCCGGCGCGCGAACTTTCGATTTTACTTTTTGCGCTCTTCCGAGTTTGCCTTTGGGCGTACATTGCCGGCACTCGGGTGTCGCTCGCCAGAAATTCTCTTATTAAAATTTAATCGAGCGTCCGGGCGCCTCGGTCTGGTGCGCGAGCGAGTTGCAACTGCGCCGACGATCGCCTCTTCATTATTTATCCCGCGAGCGCTTTCTGCCGGGCTTACATATATACGTACAAGAGACTGGCTAATGAGTAAACGCTGCGTTACGTTTTGTTTAGGATAATGTTTGTGCACGTAAAGATCCAAAGAAAAATAGAGATTTTTGTTGAGCTAACTTTGCGCGTTGCTTTCGCTTCAACGTGTGTGTACTCGCGTTAATTTGTTTTTAACTCGTGTGTCTGTGCAGGGAAGTTTTACGAATGTTTTTCAAGAAAATAATAAGTTTGCTTGTTTTGTGTATATGAATGAAGTATGTTAACAAAAGTATGTTTTTGCTTATCCAGAAGATTCTGTTGTTGTTACTATTATTATTGAATGAATATAAGTTATATGCATTTTTTTATTGAATATTAGAGAAATAATTTATCGGTTGATTGCGAATATATTTTTAATCTTCTATTGTTATAAATCTATAGTGAAATAATTTTGTCGTCTCACGAAAAAAGTAAGCGCAAATTGCTCAAATTTGTAGCGAAAGAAAAGAACGTTTCATGAATTTCCCCGAACAAAAAAAAAGAACATTTCGCGAGATTCTGCATAAAAGAAAAAACGCTTTCGGATGATTCTCGTAAAAAGAGTGCTTTATGGAGTTTCCCTGCACGAAGAAAAGTACATTTTAGAAGTGCTTTTTTCGTGTGGAGAAACTCGCAAATGGAGTTTTTTGCAGTAATCTCACGAAATGTATTTTTCTTCGCGGCCAAACTCAGAAGTGTCATTATTTGTCAGAAATTAAAAAATGTGCATTTTCTCTTGTAATTAGAAACAGGCTGCTTTTAACGATAATAATGAATTGTGTTTTTTTTTTCGTTAGAGGCGACTATCTGATATCTTCACTTCATACAAAGTTAAATATAGACTGCAATTTCGAAGCTAAGTCTGGCCCATTTCAAATTTTTGGGCAGAGACTAGTATGCTTCATCCCTTCGCCTAAAAAACTAATCCATTTGGATTGCCGTTCCGAAGACTAATACGTCTCATTTTTTTGTCGCAAGACAAAGGTGTGAAATGTCACAAGATTAGTCTTCACGGCAAAAATACGAGATATTGATATTGATCTAGTACACTGAGAGAAAAATTTGGTAATTTTAAGTAAATATTTACTTCAATAGTACCTGTTAAATATTTCTTTGAATTAAGTAATTATTTTTTTGAAAGAAATAAATTCATTTAGTTTTAAAGAAATATTTAGTTGATTTAAAGAAATATTTAACAAGTACTATTGAAATAAATATTTATTTAAAATTACCAAATTTTTTTCAGTGTAATTGTAGTGCGAAATAAAATTGGGAAGTCTTCACGGTGGAAATTCGGAACGGGCTAGTTTTCACGGTATGAAAATTCGAAACGGGCTAGTCTTCATTGTTTGAAATAAAATCTACCGTAATTCTTCGTAGAAAACGACAACATATGACAATTAAAAAAAAAAAAAAGTTTTGCGCTATTCTCAAGAAAAAAACCTCGTAGCAGCGATTGATCGATAATTAGAGTACTAAAATTAGCCAGTCGAAGCGCGTATTTCTCGCTCTCCTCGCGAAACGTGAGCCGTGCGATCGGCAAGCAGCGACCCCCGGGAAGAGGCGCGCGCCTCAGCCAAACAGTACGATCATGTAATTAAGAAATCGCGGCTGGGGCGTGCCGTTGAGGCGCTTGGGTGGCTCGTCGTCGTTCTCGCTGTTGGTGGTGTCGCCCTTGGCCTCGACGATGGTGGCGAGGCGCTCGGCCAGCGGCAGCGCCTGCGCGCCGTGCTCGCTCTCCGTCGCCGTGGTGGTGGTCGTCGTCGTCGTGGTGGTCGCGTCGTCGGACTCCTCGTCGATCGAGCGGTTGTTCAGGTGGATGCGGACGCTCGGCTCGACCGGCTGCCTGATGGTCGTCGCCGTCGTCGTCGTCTCCTCGTCGGTGGAGGTCGTGCCGTTCGGGTGGCGCTCGCAACAGCCGCAGGAGCCGTGCCCACCGTTGCTGCCGCTCTCGCCTTGGCAGCCGAAGCAGATCAGGTCGCCCTCGTCCGTCTCCGACAGCTCGCAGTGCGGGCAGCGCGCCCGCTGCTTGCGGCACTCGACGCAGGCTGGCGAGTCCTCCGAGTCCTCGCGCTCCAGCACCCGCCGACCCTGTGGTGAAAACAATTTTTTTACTTTTTGTCGTTTTTTCTCAAAGGGGGTTCGACGGTGTTTTTCTTTTTTGTATTTACATTTTCAGGGGTGCGTGCTGCCGTTATTATTATTGTCTAAGAACATCGATGAGGTGTACTTAAATGTATATAGTCGGGGAGTCCTGGCATTGGGAGTGGATGTTCGTGACTTATACATTGTATTTTTACTGGTTTCAGTAGTCTAATACATCAGGAAAGCTATCTTAAAGTCTCTATCGGGAACATTATTTTTATTACAAAAAAATTTTTTCAAAAAGACCTTTTTTTTACTTTCTCCTTACTCACGCGTTTATTATTGATCTGAGACGAATATGTTCTTAACAAAAATTGCCCGCAATTAAATTCCTGTAAGCTATGATCAATTAAAAAAATAAAAAAAATACTTGATTAAATTGGTGGAGAAAATAATAGTAGAGCGAATATTTAGAAAATTGTGAAATGGAATGGATTTTATCTGTATTTTTTTTTCACTAGCGTTAGCAAGTAGTTTTCAATTTATGTACAAGTGATGTGGAATAATGTGAGATATGTGGTGGGGACGAGAATTGTTAGTGCTATTTGTATTGAATATTTTGGGATTGCAAAAGTGTGCGACTTTTTTTAACATAAATATTTTTAGCTATTGAGAAAGATGAAGTTGATATATTCTTTGCGTTACTAAATATTGCTTCTATAAATACATAAAAGTTGTTTAAACAAAATAAGTAATTTTAAGATTAGAAGACGTGGAGAAACAATCTGCAATTGAAGCCTAACAATTAATGTCTGCAGTAAAAGTAGTAATAATCCCAGTTTGGTCAGAAAAGGAATTTTCATATATCAAAGGAAATTTTTAAACATGGCTTATAATTTTCTCTACGCCTTGCATATTAGAAATTACAACTTTTATAATACTCAAATTATTCCATAGTACAGTAAATTGGCTTTCATATTTTAGAATTTAGGGGGAAATTCATGTACTTTGGAATTTGCTTTTAAAGTAACGCACAACTCGGAAGTACCAGGGAAAACATAGAATAATTATAAGATTATTACATTTTAATGAGTTTCATAAAGTACATACACTAGTTGCACAAATTTTCGACAGTCTGTCGACTTTGCAACCCAAACTTCGCAGTAATTTCTGCATATATGCTCCCTTACTCGTAGAGCTGTTACATAAAAAGCCCAAATGAAAACGACTCGTGTAAGACTTGCAAAGGACGACGACGTTTCTGTGAAATGATAGCAAGTTTTTTCATCGTTCCCCGAGTATTTGATGCAGTACACCCGCGTGAGGCTCAACCAAGTAAACGATTTAAAAAATATTTTACCATTTTTTTAAATAGAATTCTTAAAAAATTGCATATATACTTTCTTATTTTTTGAAGTATGCTTTCTAATCGTATAGTAAAAAAGGTAAAAATAGTACACATTTTGATTTTGAATTGAATTACATTTTAGAACCATTTAAATTTTTTCTTATAGAATGATTTTTTTGTGCGGGCCATCATATCAAAATGCCAATAGAGAGAGCAGTTAGAATATTCAATTAGAATAAACGACGTCACGTACTTTCATTTTTTCATCAATTTCACTTTTATTGGTCAAGAAATTAAATAAAAAATTGAGTGCTGTACTAAGTCGACGACACATTTGCAGTAAATTTAAACTTGCAGTATCTTGGTTTATAACAAAGCATTACATTGAATTCCATATTATACCAAACAGATACAATATAATGTTCATACAATGCATTATTTAAAGAAACCATATACTGAAATATTACACTGAGAGAAATATTTGTTAATTTTAAGTAAATATTTACTTCAATAGTACTTGTTAAATATTTCTTTGAGTCAAGTAATTATTTTTTTGAAACTACTGAATTTATTTAGAAACAAATACATTGACTTAGTTTTAAAGAAATATTTAGTTGATTCAAAGAAATACTTAACAAGTACTATTGGAGTAAATATTTACTTAAAATTATTACCAAACTTTTTTTCAGTGTAATTTTACCATTCCAAAGGGCTGCCTGGAAAATGGGACAGTAAACTCAAAGAATTATTTCTTGTAAAAATTACGGTGCATTTACTCATTAGAAGTACGTGAAGCATAATCGCGGGACGATTTGAAAGCACTACCATTACTTATAGTAATTTTTACCAGAATCTTTTTATGCAAATGAATTATATGGTGAATTTTTATTATAAATAAAGCTTCGTAAAAATTATGAGTACGTTTTATCGTAAAAAAAGATTACAATGGACATTTTAATTAGAGATAAGATTTTTTTTAAAAAAAAGTAAGTATACAATTTTCGGAAAGGTTGAGTTGCTTGGCGAGATCCGCACGAAAGTTCAGCTTCCGGTAGTAAAGTAGAATACTCACGCAGCCGTGCTGGAAGCGCTCCTCCACGTAACGTCCCGCCAAGGCACTGGGTGTCTGGGGCCTGACGCCGCAGGTTCGGCTCCTGAGGTCGCACTCGCTGCACAACAGCAGGTTGGACTTGCTGCCGGGCGTGGAGGCGGAGTGGCCGTTGCAAGCGCGCAGCAGGCTGGCGTTGCCGTCGCGGCCCGCGCCGGCGACGTCCTCCTCGTCGTCGCTCTCAAAGAGCCGCTGGCTCAAGCTGCCGATGGACTTGGTGTCGCTGCAGGCCCCCGACACGTCAAGACCCACCGTCCTCGCTCTCTGCTGCTCCTCTTGCTGATGGCGCATTGAATGTCAAATTAATGAAGATATTTATGTTGAAATTCTTTTCATTTATTTTTATTATACGCTTTTTCCTTATTTCTTTTGTTCTTTCGTTTTACTAAGGAAACTATGCGAGTAATTAAATTAAATTATCATTTATTTTTATTACGCTTTTCTATTTCTTTTGTTCTTTCCTTGTACTAAGGAAACTGTGCGAGTAAAAAAATTAAATTTTCCGCCCCTATAAGGATAAAAGTGGATTCATGGTCTTTGAATGAAAAAAAAAGAAAAACATATTTCATTATTGTGACAAATTGTGGCACAATTTAACTCTACACCGCGAAGAGAAGCAATTTTTATAGTTTTGCCACGAAGTAAAGTGCACATGAGACTTTTGTCGCGAAGAAAAGCACATCTCCGCGTTTTTAAGGTGTGCTTTTTTGTTTCTCAACATCTTTGAAAATAAATTTTATGAAATTTTACGAATTTTACTTTTTAGAGGAATTTCATGAAATATACTGTTTTCATGATTAAAATTCTGTTAGTTCATCGGTTCTTTCTTGTTTATTACTTTCTTTTTATACTAAATTTTCAGATTTAATAATTGTTTACTTGATTAGAATAAAGCAATTTTGAAAAGTTCACTAGGATTGGTGTACCTTCAGATCACTAATTTGGATGAAAATAAATATTGGAAAAAATCCTATGATGGGATCAAACTAATGGTAGTGTACTTCATTATTCTCTCTATAAGGAAATATCAGTTTTCAAGTCTATAAAATCGTCTTCTACTATTGTTTTAGTATTTTTTAAAAATAAAAGAAATGATAATAACCGCACAAAGGTCGGTGATACGAAGGTGGACCACTCTTGTGATAAGTGAAAAATCCATTTGTTTCACAATCATACCCTTTTCAATAAGGGAATCTAACACCTTTAAATGTGACTCCACGTAATTACCTAAAAATGAATGAAAATGAATTATATAGTGAAATTACATTAATCTTGTAATAAAATTATTAAAAAAAAAAAAATTACAAACCCATCGTATCCACAGATATGACCATTTTTTAATTTAGCCTTTGGTGAAAGCTGCAAGTCCAACAATTTGATGGATTTGAATGGGTCCGGGCTTAAAATGTAGGTATTTTATGTCATTTATGCCCGAAGAGTTGTATGTTCCAATATATTATAGAGAATATTTTCTGAAGGTCAAAAACTACTGATAAATATAGTATATTACGCCTTTAGGGAGGAAAAACAAAGAATGTCTCAAATCGCATGTAAACTGTCGCTTTTTTTATTTCTCCCTTTCTTTATTTACTCCCGTGGTGCGTATATTATTTTTTTGCCTAGCGAGGTCGAAATGGCAACTTTCACAAACGGGCACCGGGGCGAAAGTTGGCACTTTCGGCCCGCTAGGCAAAAAAAAAAAATTTTTGAGATTCATGTAGTTTTTGGCCTTCAGAAAATATTCTCTTCGGACACAGATGATATATAAAATACTTATATTTTAAGCCCGGACCCATTCAAATCCATCAAGTTATCAGATCTGCAGCTTGCACCAAAGGCTAAATTTAGAAATGGTCATATCTATGGATACGATGGGTTTGTAAATTTCTTTCTAAATAATTTTATTGCAAATTAAATGTAATTTAACTACATAACTTTTAAACATTTTAAAATAGTTCATTTTCATTCATTTTTAGATAATTACGTGGCGCCACATTTAAAGCTTTCTGATCCCCTTACGCGTTGCAGCCAACAGAGCATCGGCAAAAGAGGCATCGACTCACCGTTTGCTCCTGCAGATAGCGATGGATGCGCTCGAGCCTTGAGTTGCCGCGCTCCGCACGCGGCCCAGTTTCTCGTTAAATGATGCTCTCGCGGTTGCGCTCGTTGTCCTCGATGCTGGAGGTCGAGCTACCGCCGCAGATCTGCATCTCGATCTCGTTGAGCCTGTGCTCGACCTCCCAGTGCTTCTGGTTCAGCTTCAGGGCCATCGCCGCGTTCTCGGATTCGAGCAGCACCAGGCGGTCGCGCAGCCGCTTTATCTCCGCCAGCAGGGGTTCGTGCCCGTAGAGCGGCGTCGCGCCCTCGCTCATGAGCTGAGTCATACTGTTGCACGTCATGCCTGTGGACATGAGGGTCGTTTACAGTGTCGGTGCGCGAAAAATTTTTGTCGCGCGGATAATTGTGCCTCTGTAAGAGGCGCCTTTTCTTTTATAGCTGGTAGCTTGCGCATAGCGGATGATTTGTGTAGTAAAATATAGGAAGCCACAGAAGCGCTTGTAGAGTAGAAGAAAAGAATTAAATTCAAATTGCTTTGGGATGCGTCGTTTTTAATTATAAATAAATAATTATTTATTTTTATTTATTTGAATGAGTTTTGTAAGCATGTATACGGACAGAAAAAGATATTCTGACTTCTAAAAGAACTACTCTCGTGGAAAAGAATTCTTGTCATAGTTCTTGTAAATTTTACGCGAGATTTTCTCTCCCTGTGTAAGAATTTATGTCGAATAAAAAAAGAAGTTGTCTATTTGCATTCGTCCGGTTGATTGTACAAAATTAATTTGAAAATTGGATTTTAAAAAATTGGTGTTTAAAAACTCTTTTTCCGTTTCTAATTCTCGATAGCTTTCCTTTTTTTCTAATTTTTTTTTTTAATTCTTAACAATAATTCGGAAAAAATGTAAGTAGTTGATCTCATCGACGTATTTAATTGTATCATAAAATCTCGTTAAACTGAATAAAAAAAATGATTAATTCTACTCCTATTATTCACCGGATTTTATTAGGTGACCTAGAAACTTGAAAAATTAATTGTTAACAAAAAATGCTTATTAATACAGCTCCATTGTATTCTTGATTTCCATTCATCAAAATTCCTTAAAAATAGATTAAGACATCGATCTCCCAAATCTCTGACTGACAAAAGTGCGTGATCTCGATCCTGCCTGCCCCCTTCCGACGCAAGCAGGGCCCGGCTGAAATTAGCCGACTTTTTCCCCGACGTTTCATTTGCAAGCTGCGTCGCGCCGTTGGAGGGGTCCCCGCGCTAATTGGCCCGCAGGCAGAAGAAGTCAATCCGATCGACTGCGGATAGGATGCAATTTCAACGCCATCGATCCTCCGGCATCCCTCGACGCATCCGCGAGCCGCGGGCTCATCCGATAATTACATCAGGCTGAAGGAATCGAGAAGGAATGCACGCACGAATAGGCACCGCATTCGGCGAGGCCATCTTATTCGGGCGCCACTGCAGTTTCGGTATTTCGAGACGCGGCAAATGGACCGGCCGCGTCCGCCCGGACGGTATTTACGCGCTGTGCGCACGCCCCGGCGATTACATGCGAGCGAACGCTTGCGGGCGCGCGGCCACGCAACTCTGCGGCTTTTAGGAATTCGTTCGCGGCGCTTTGCACCCTCTGCGCGAGGAGCACACGATGCGCCAACTATTTTACCGCCCCCTTTATCCCCGCCTGTTACGTTACGCGCTGGGCCCTTTTTTCCCATTGGAAAATCCAAGCTATTCCTATGGAAATTTCTCGCTGTTTGATTATATACCTTATTCAGCGTTTAATTAAATTTCTGCGTGGACTATAGTTTATGTTGGGAACATAAAGGAGGGTCGTGGGTACTGCTATTTTTAATGAAATTGCCTCTGTGCACTGAAAATTATTAGTGTTTTTGTGGAAAAGATTGAAATTCTATTAGGTAATTATGATATGGGTTGATTAATTAATTTTGTCAATAAATTAATTAATTAACTCTTTGTTGAGCGCTCGGATTTCACTGGTTGTTTTACAATGGAATTGTCTAGTTGGAAAATTTGGAAGGCTCGCGAGGTAATTGACACATTGCCAATACCGAGACCAATACCTTCCACTAATATTCGCAGGGTATCTATAAGAAACTTCGCGAGTAATTGAAACGCCGAATGCAATCGATATTGGGAACTATAAGGGAAAATTCTGAAGCTCATTAATGACGCGCTCCGTTGTTTTGTATATCTACATTTTTGGACGTACAGTCATTAATTAGTGAGACAATAGAATACATGTAGTCGAATTGAAAGTTTTTCAAATTGAAATTTTTCAATTTGAAATTTCTTTCAGCAGAAATTTTCAAATTTTGAATTTGATAGTACGAAAGCAGTTGCAATTAACCGTTTACTTTTGTTAAATTGCTAAAATAAATTATCTAATTTTGACTAACAAGGAGATGACCAGGGTTGCGGGTACTGGATTTTGCCCAAACTTTGTAGAATGATTCTTTAGTCCAAAATAATAAATACGCGTCTCAGGATTTTACTAAATGGAACCTGGTAACAAAATTAGGGGGATTTTTTTTTAAATATAGGGAAAATGTAAGTGTACGATAATACTGAGAATTTAAAAATCGTACAAACGCGTGTAAAGATTGAAAATAAAGTACAATGCAAAAGATACAATTTGAGATACTTATTAGATTAAAATATTGTCATTGGTTTAAAATTTACGTTTGGTCAAAATAAGTGATTTTTTAATTAATTTTCAATTATCCATAACTTTTGAAACAATAAAAACCTTGTAAGTGTAAAACGCGACAAATATTCTCAGATATTTGTAAAGTAAAGTAAAAACCTTGTAAGTATAAAACACGACAGATATTCCCAAATATTTCTAAAGTAAATATGTATAGGCAAGTGAATGTGCAAATTCAATATTATTGATTTTAGCTTTAAATAAGTACGACCTCATGTGATGTTAAACAGCCCTTAAATAAAAAAAAATAAGTGCAAATTTCTGAGATAGTGAATAAGAGAAGTAAGGACAGAATTTGTGCGAAAAATTTCATGCGACATACAACAGAAAAAAATTTGAAAAATTAATTGTTTTATTTTTTCTTTGGTTAAAATTTATGGAAAAACTATGGTAGCTTGTACACGTACTCTTTATACTGTTATCAATTTTCTATTAACATTTATTAAAGGAAGGGATTCGTACGGACTTCCTTTACTACTTAAAATTTAATTAGGTAGTGAAAGTAGAATTTCCTGAAATTCACATATTTGTTATATTTCTGATAAATTAAAACAAAATTTGATTTTGAATAAAAATGAGAATTTCCTTTTCAATGAATATTTTATCTTCATTTAAAAGCAGACATCTACATTTTTTGATAAGGCACACCTTCATTAAAAAAATGTACTTATTCCTTTTGATACAAAGCAAACTTCTGCGTATTAAGATAAGTTTAATACTTAACAATTTAACGGTTTTAATGGTTTTTACTAAGTCCACATTTTAAAGGATAGAAGTATGTAAAGATCTAAAATAATTTTTTTTTTAATGATTACAGTTACCAAATTTACACTCCATTAGTTTTAAGTTTATAATAATCTTTGCAGCATTTCAAAGCTATATATACACCAAAAAGAAAATAGCTAAGAAATTATAGCAAATATAGCAGCGCGTCAGGCGCAAGCCGAGTCGACAGAAATACACACACACACACACACACACACACACACACACACACACACACACACACACACACACACACACACACACACA
>JAWWEP010000009.1:14878104-14894341 GCA_035582995.1 Sycophila quercilanae | reverse complement strand
TAGAGATGATGGCTACAACTAAAAGTAATAAAAGTAGTAGTTACGCTATGGGTCTAATTTCGCACGTATTGTTACAAAAAAATTGTCTTAACCGCTGCTTAAAAATAGGCCTTCAGTAAGAGGACCTAATTTCGATCGGAATAACATTCCACAGTTTGCACGCGGATACAAAGAATTCGCTTTGACACGTTGAGGTGCGACAAAAAGGAATTAATAGGTCAAACTGTGAACCAGAATGACTACGCGCATTATCCCGAAACTTAACGCGACTCGCTAGAGCTTAGAGAAGTTAGAGCATTGACCTCAAGAGTATATTCGCTAATAATAAAACTGCGTAATATATTGACTGTAGGAAACAATTTTGCAGAAAATTTTGCAGAAATTTGTCATTTTCTGTAGGTTTTCCTGCAAGGTTTTCGCCTGCAGAAAATTCTGCAGAAAGTTCTACAGAAAATTCTGCAGAAAGTTCTAAAGAAAATTCTGCAGAAACTTCTACAGAAAATTTCTGCAGAAAAGTTTTTGCAAAAAATTATACAGAATTTTCTACAAAAAGGTCTATAGAAAAAAGTTTCTACAAAAATTTTTGCAGAATTTTCTGCAGGCGAAAACCTTGCAGAAACTTCTGCACACCTTTTTTCTACAGGTGTAGGCGATTCTCGAACTGCAGTATGTTGTAAATAGGGTAATCCGCAGAGATATATGCTCATACTTTTTCTTGTTAGACAAGAATCTAATAGCTGCATTAGTGAATAAGAGAGAGAATAGAATAGTATGACCTAGGACTCGGTGGTCCTGTCTGGCCAGTGCAGGATTACAAAGATTGAAAATGTGGGTTAAACTTATAATCAATTAAAAAACGTAGGTACATATGGCAGAACCTTAGGATTAGAACTTAAAACTAAAGTTTAAAACTAACTTTAAAAAAGTAGAAAAATAAAGAGAGAGAGAGAGAGAGAGAGAGAGAGAGAGAGAGAGAGAGAGAGAGTGAGTGAGTGAGAGAGAGAGATAGAGGGAGTGCTTTTTATTCGGTAATGCCGCGCTCCCGCGCAGTAACGCGAGATGAAAATTACGGGACCCTGCGGTGGCCGTTTGCCCGCCGGCGAGGACGTCTCTCGGACGGAACTTTCCGGCTTGTTGCCGCGGAGCGCAACGGGCAAGAAGGTCGAGTGGGATGACCGGGTGGGGCGAAAATGAGAGGAACGGTCGTTGCGAGCGTTCTGTTCTCTCAGCGGGAATGAAAGGTGCGTGGGACGTTCGGCTTTGTTTTTCTTTTTATACCCTTTTTTTTACCTTTCCATCGCTGAAATCGGCGAACGACCTGAAGGGAACTTTAGGTGAAAGAGGTGCACTCAAAAAGAAATCTGTTACAACGATGTTTTTTTTTCTATAGAGATGGATGTCGTAAAGTGATTACGGGTTATTTGTGAATTTTTGTACTTTCAGTGAATTTTAAATGAACGAAATTTAATGTTCAATTTGCTTTGGCATTAAGATGGATTTTGTGAAGCATTAATTAAAATACTTTTTATGCAAAAACGTATAAATGAACTTCGTGTTTAATTGTAATGCACTAAAATGAATTGTTGATAGTGTTGATAGATTTCGGTACTTATTAAGACTTTATTTGGTATTGGTAAATGAATTGGTATGCACACTCCATGCATTCAAAGTTTTTTTTTAATTAAGCTTAATACTTACAATTTATAAAAGTAGTAACACATTATTACGTATAGTTAGTCCCTGAGTGTTTTAATACCTTTTTTTTAAAATATTACATCTTTTTAAATCTTTCTAACTTTGTATTAAGTTGAAGTAGTTTTTGAAGCAGTGACATTTAATTTTCAAGATACAAAAAATCAACATATTTAATGCTTTAAGCTTTTAGTGGACGTAAGTAGTATAAGACGAGTTTAGTCAGACGCCGACTTAATTATACATTGAATTGGTTTCTTACATATTGAAATGCAATTGTCACGTAAAAGCTCATTTAATTTAATTAAATAAAGAATTTGTAATGGACTTTATCCGATAAATAAAGTCACATAAATAAATAAAGAGAATTTTTCATTTACTTTGTGCACGGTTAAAAAAGCAGTAAGCAGCGAGAGCTAAAAGATAATGGATGGGAGGGTAGGAAGTGCGGGTACAAGGATGCACCGATAAAGGCCGGATTGGCTAGGGAGCGAAGGTGGAGAAATTAAGAGAAGCGAGTGGACGCGAAAGTATATCCCGCGGACGCTGAGAGACTCCGTGACCCTCGGGTCCTCGGGGATGGAGCGCAAACGAAACGACACAACGGAGGGGAAGGGACGAGAATTATGATAAATAAATTGTTGGAGCAAATCCAACAGCGCTTTAAACTAAACAGCAGTGATTTGGTCAAACGCTCGCTCTGGAAATTTAATATTGTACCCCATCAAGGGAGAATTTCTCGCTGTTGTAGTACAGTAAGATGCATTTAAAATTGCGGTTCGACATTTTTTTTAGTACATTAGCTGCTTGGTAAATATTCAATTATTATTTATTAAAAAATATTAGTTTTTCTGTAAATTTTGTGTTGCCTACTTGATGGTGAAAGGAATTGTCGATTCAATTATAGTAAAATTTGGAGACGCACTATAGCAAATCCTACTAGGGAGGCATGCCAGCTCGCGCGTAAGTCTATATACTGAGAAAAAAAGTTCAGTAATCAATCACAACTAAGCATTACTTGTTTTAATTAATATTTACTTGTTTCAACCAAAATTTATTCGTTTCAAACTTTGGTTGAAATATTAGTTGAAACAACTAACCATTAGTTGTGATTAACCTTTTTCTTTCAGTGTACGAAAAGACATATTGTGCATTTTTTGATCTTATAGTTGTATGTACATATTTTGTTTTGTAAATAATGTAATTAAAGTACATGTCGGCAAATATTTGCACTATTTATTGTTCAAATTTAACACGCATATTTTCGGTTAATTAAAAAAAATAATAATATAAACGAAATTTTAATTATAACAATCAAAGCAACAATTCGACATTGACAGTCCAAGCAACAATTGCTTAAACAAGATTCTATTCCAAATTTTCTACAAACTCTTAAAATAAGTTTGCGGAATAAGTTTCAAATTTATATCTATGAAAGTTTCAGCAGCCCACTACATTTGTAAATAAGCCCGCATTGCAAACTTTTTCCTGACGTACTGGCCGTAACATAAATTTCTATCCAATCTCAGCTTAAAATAGTTCTACGCTAAAATTATTTATCATCTTTTACATCGGCGAAATATTATTTACAAAGTTTTCATAATGAAAGATAAAATTGCATCATTATTAATAAAAAGAACATCCAAAATTTCCTCTGCGCGAAACATCAAATGAATCGCAATAAAAATGTTCTACCAGCGCCGAACAGCAGCCGCGATCTAAAAAGCAATTGTTGAAAGTTCACCAAGCAGAAAGACAAAGCGAGCACACATAAGCACGGCGACAGAACAAAAAATAAAAAAAAAAGAAAGAAAGAAAAAAGAAAAAAAAACGAGAAGAAAAGAAGGAAATAAAAGACAAAAGGAAGAGAGAGCCGAGGAGAATAGAATAGAATAGAAGAGAAAAATGCAAGGCAAGAAGCTGACGAGTAAAGGAAAAAGCCAGGGCTACGAAAGGAGTTCACTCACCCTTCTCGAGCGGCGCTCGCTTGTACTTCTCGAGCCTCTTGACGGCGATTGCCTCGAGGCGCACCCGCGCCGCCGGATACTCCTTCAATACGTCCCACATGTCCTTCTTGCTCAGCACGAAGAGATCGGAGTAGCCGACCGACCTGACGCTGGCTGTTCGCCGGTTACCTGCGTCGATTTAGCGATTTATCGGTTATTAAAAAGGTGCGCGAAAGCCGCTCGCTCGAGCTAAATTGCGCTATGTCGCATTGTCGCTAAATAACTCAGACTCTTACGGACGATGCATTCAAAAATAAGCGCCTCCTCACTCTTTTTCTTTTTTCATTTTCATTTTCGTTTCTTGACATTCCTCGCGATTTTTTTTTCTTTATTTAACGCGCCCGCCTGCGCCGGTGTGCTTCGGTGCGCGCGAGTCAAGTGTGGGTGCGTGTTGCAAAAGTGTGCCTGTGTGCGAGTGCTGCAGCTTGCCTGAGAGGAAGAGAGGGAGCGATTTGGAGTGTACGCGCGAAAAGAGCTTCGGAATCGCTTAAAGCGTTTCGCCTGGCTCGCGCTCTCTCCCTCCCTCGAGCCGTGCCTTCACTTTTTTCGCGACCCGCTGGAACAGCGCACTTCGCTATGTACGCGCGCATAAGGATATAGATATGTATATATAATGTATATGAGGCATCGGCAAAGAGCGAATGCTTTCTAGACCCGGCTGGGAAGCTTGCTGGGTCGGGATTTTTTTAGCGTATCCCCCTTCCCGTACACCTTCTCTCTTTTTTTTTGGCTTTGGGTTGGTAGGGGAAAATTTTTTTGTTAATTTGGATGTAGACTGACGTCGTTTGGGTATACTATTATTATCTTGTTTTTCTTCTTGTGAGCCTTTGTATGAAAAATTTTTAATCTTCTAGTGTAATGGTTAATAAATATTTGAATCAATTGAACGTTCATAAAGTAGTTTGGTATTTAATGCTCAGTGAATTTTTATCGTTTCGCATTAAGGGTGAGAAAAAAATAACTTTAGACTCAGCGTTCAAAATTTGTCGTATTGCTTGGAAGATTAATTTTTCTCAGGGTTTTATTTCTCGTTAAAAAATTAGCAATTCGATGGGAGTAAAATGTTGAAACTTATATTAACTCTCAATACTTACTTAATAGTTGCCAAATTATCAGATTATTTACTTAATGTTTTTTATAACAGAAAATTACTACGTCTATTTCGTCGTTTTACACTAAAATAATAATATTTCCAATAAAAAAAGGACAATACCCTTGTGATAACCCAACTCTAACGGTAATACTAATCGATACACAAGAATACACTTTATAAGTTTAATTTAAATGAAAATGATCTTCAATAAAAAAGAAATTCAAAAAGAATATTGAAATATTTTTTTGTTTGTCTGCTACACGAAATTAACTGACAGATCGTTGTCTGTAATAAAAATGCGAACATTTGAGATTTTCAAAAAAGTTGTACTCTTGATTTAAATTTGGAAAAAATGATTATTAAGTATTCTTTTCAGACTTCCTTCAGAAATTTAGTAAAAATTCTGAAATGCATTCTTCAAATAAAAGTTTGACAGCTTACTTAAAGTACAAAAATCTAATAAAAAAATCTTTGAAAAATAGTTATTTGTAAATACTCGACCCGGTACCACAGTGGGCACTGTCCTTTATCGAAAATTTGCTTTAAAGTGGGCGATAAAATCCCCCTTTTGAAAAAACAAAATTGATTTACGCCAGGAGGTTCAATCATCTCGTCTGACAGGGTAAAAAGAGGTCGAATTCGTATTCGGCTCGTAAAAAAAAGCGCAACACTCATAAACGGGCAATGGGTTATCGCGGCGCGCTCCCCGGCTACGGCAGATCGATCGACGCCGCGGTACGCCCCCGCGCGCCTTAATAGCGACCTGATCGTCTCGCGCGCGCGCGGAATGCATATCTCGGGGGCTGTTATCGCGAGCCGCTAACACCCCCCGCCGCGACCATAAACTCGCGGGGGTCGCGCGAAATGAAAAGTTTTACGACTCGCTGAGCGCAAGTGCCGCGGGGGGGGGGGGGGGGGCGAAGATTTAAATTGAAATTCAGCGGGCACACGAAGATCGGTTAACGATTATTAAATGCTCCGAGTGGCCGTGACGACCGCGAGACCCGCGCGACGCATATTGAAGCGGTCGGGCGCTCGATCGCCGGCACGCACTTTTTATTGGCGGTCGTTACGCGGTAGTCGCTTTTACGTGGATACTTTCGTGGTTTCTTTGTTTTCTTTTTTTTTTATTCAATATAAAGCTGTGAAGCTTCATTCGCGGAGATCGCGTGCTCCGTGAGGCATTCTTCGCCCGAGGAGGTTTCATTTGATTTTTCTTTTTTACAAGGATCAATGATAAATGAGTTTAGCTGTTTTCTGTGGAAAATTGTTGGTCTTTTTTTTATAAAATGTAAGTTTACTGGGATATTTGGTTATGAGTAGTTTTAAGATTTCTTGAATACTCACAATAGAATTTATTGAATATAATTGATTTTCTTATTCGATATTAAAGTGTTGTTTAAATTAAGAATATTTTAATAAAATAAGAGGGAATTTCTTTATTACGATTTATGAAAATTCGACATTTTTATACTCAATGATGTGAAATTTTAAAATACGGGATGTTCGATAGAGAATTGCACTTTGCTGTAAATACAGAAAATTAACGTAGTTCATTAAAAATGTATGCTTTGATGTGTGAAATTATTTAGTTATCAAGAATTATTTTTAAAATATGCAAATAACTGCATGAATATGTGCATTAATGAACCGAATGTTGTCAAAGTTATTCCGAAAAGCGGCGAGGAAAATGAAAATTAAAATACATAAAATATTATGTAAATTTTTTAAAACTTCTCTTACAAAAACTGTTTTTGGTCAAATCCTGATTAAGCATTTCATTCTCATTTCCAACTGAGCTTTTTTAACACGCCCAGTGCTATTGTACTTTTTTACTCGCTAGTGGTTCTCCTGCCGGTAAAAGGTATAATATAGGGCTTTTCATTTTTTTTATATTTTTCAGTTTCTCTCGGAGCCGTGCAATTTGGCTTAAAGTGTAAGTGTGCTTGTCTGTGTGAATGATTATTCTGCAGACGCATTTAAACAGCGCCATCGGCGTGCAAATGAATTTTCGCGTTTGTTCGCGTTTCGAGCGCGAGCGAAGCGGCATATCGAGCTGTTGAAAATCATATATATATAAATTTATATATTTACAAACACACACAAATAATTTTTAATTTTCTGTTATTTTAGTGGCAGTAGAGAAATCAAGAAAAGAGAAAAAAGGTTTTAGAAAGAGGTACATCGAGTTGTGAGATATAAGAGAATTTTTTGAATATAATAAATTTTATGATAATTTCCTCAGAAACAACATAAAAGAGTTTAAAAAGGTGTGATTTATTTTACGTAAATATGCCCGCGCTGCAATTGCGTAGTAATATTAATTAATGTTATAGTTATATATACTGAAAAAGCGCCAACGTGTGCACTTGGCATGTAATTTTAGTCTTGCACGAGCTTAATTCACTTGCAATTATTAATATTACATTAAAATTTGATGCAATGATATTTTATAAAGTTATTGCGAAAAAATTTTTTTTTCATAACAATTTTAATATTAACTAACGTAAAAAAATTTCATAAATTTCAGGGAACAAATTTTCCTCTTTATTAAAATGTTTAGTTTCTATGTATCGCAGAAACTTCTTCTTTGCGTCAGAGGAAAAATTGATATACAAATATTTTTGTAATGTACTGTTTTCTTATGTATATGAAAAATTTTATATAAGAAAAATATTAAAAAATTGTGCATAAAATATGAATTATTTACATTGAAAAGTATATGTTACAGGAGTGCTTTATATTTTTACGAATAAAGTATAGAAAGAAGTAGTTTGAGAAAAAATTCAAAAAATTATTTAAAAACTTGCAAAGGTTATATAGTCATCAAATTTTTCGCGAGAATTCTCTTTTGCTACCTTTTTTCGCCTTTTTCTCGTCCAAAGCGGTCCGAGTTATCTTCAATCGCGATAACGAGATCAGCGATTCGAGCCGCCAGACAGTCGTTCTCCATTCGGGCTACATTCTTTTTTTTATTCCAGCAGTTAAGTGACTTTGCATGTTAAAAGACTACACGTTGCGTTTAGTTTCGTTCCGGCTTTCAGAGAGACACTAAAAGGTGTTTCTTATAAAAGACCCTTTCACTAGTACGTACAAGAATAGCCTTCAATATATTTTTTTTAACGAGAATCGTTTAAAAACTATCAGGATTTATAATAAAACTTTGATACTTTATCGTCCTAAAAAATAACCCCGTTTAAGTGGCATTCAGAGCGAAAGATGTTTAAAAGAAAGTTGCATTCCCGTTTAAGTGTTATTCGGAAGGTAAAGTGACCGATTTGAATGGCGCATAAAATAGTTGAGTGTCAATCACAGCGACGAATGAAAAGGTCTATTATCGCAACGGTACAATTTACTTTATCAAGCGTCGTTTAGTGTGAAGTGGTGCGGCGATGCCGCAAAATTTTTTATCATGGCGATAGTCCCGTCGCGGAAGCGAGTGATAGTAATTTTCGAAGGGCGCGCGCCCGCCTCGGGAATGCTTTGTTCATCTCTTTCTATGAGAGAATTGGATGGGAGAAAAATTGAGAAAATAACGAGATTTTCCCTTACAACCCGCGTGACAAATTTTCCGTAGTAGAGTTTAAGAAGAGGCATTGTACAATAAAAACGGAGCGATTTCTTCTGAAGGCACTATTTTTATTCTTTTAAATTAATGAATACCTTTCATTTTGCGTAAAACGAGGAAGACTCCATCATGACAGAATTACACTGCATTGTATTTTTTTTTATTAAGGTATTTAAAAACAATTATGCTGATGAGAAAGAAAATTCACGAGCGAACTGAAGAGATTTCAGCAGTGTTCACGGAAAATACATATTATAAAAAGTTTGATGAATAATTCATTTTATTATCGGTTTACTCGTTAAAAGTTACCTTAAACCCTGCGGCGAGCAAGCAATTTTCATAGGAATAAACTTTTTTACACGCAGCGCCGAAGAAAAGTTGTATCGCGATGCCCGTGCCTCGTTAACTTTTTCCACGACACATTAGCGTGGCATGCGAAAGAAAAAGAAAACGCCGAGCGTAAAAACCGCGAACACGAATCGCGCGCAGTCTTCTCTCAAACAGCGATAAATTTCAATAACGCAAAAACCAGCGGAATGAAGAAAAAAAGCAGTCGAGACGTGCTTATAGGAATGAGTCGATCGGCGGCTCTGCCGTAAAAAAAGAGTAGGGTATTCGAGGAAACGCCAGTGGAGACCGAAAAACCACGGGGGATTCAGAAAGACAAGATCAATGGCGACTGAAAAAAAAAAATAGAAGCGACCACATGTGCGACTCACGAATCAGTTTCCTTCCCACCTCCTGCATGGTTCGCTCGACCTTTTATCGATAAATCGACTAAGTTATGGGCAGACGTCTAACGAAATTATATATCGCGGGTAGGATTTTTTTTTGACGTGATCGTTTGAGTGATTTTTGTAACTGCCGCATCGCCTGTTATGATCGCGTTAGTAAATATTTAAATAAAGTGCAAGTTTATTTTACAAAGAAGTAGTTTTTTATAAGATTGACTATTTAATAATAGGAAACTATCATTTGTTAAATACAAATAAGCTAAAATACGCTATGTGTAATGTATACCAAAAGCTTATCTAATCATTTGAAAATAGTATTAAATTTCATTTATTTATTTGTTTAAAATTTGTTTTTCTTTAAAATGAAATCCGCATTGAAATTGATGTCACGTGGGTTAGACTCTATAAGTTTATAGTATATCTTCTATAGTCTATGAAAGAATGATTTAGTGCGCCGAGTTGTATTGTATTGTCACAATGGACAGATTTAACTGTTAAAATACTTTGCTGAAATGCGCTATTTATAATTTATAATACAATTTATAATTCAGTGGTATCTGCGTCATCTGACCACGTGTCATAGATTAAAATGACGATTTAATTTCACAGCATATATAAAAAATTAATAAAACAATAAATATTCACTTTAAATAAAAAGTGTTAATCGTAAACTATTAATTAAAATTTAAAAAATTATGATAGTTCCCTATTCTTGCTAACCCTTGAGTAATGATCAATATTCGAATGTTAGCTATGTGCGTTAGTCAACTAAATAGTTTCAAAGAATTTAAAATAGATTTAATTAGTTTCTAATTAATTTTTTAAATTAAAATTTACCTACAGAAGAATTGCAAGTGCCATGTGGATTTTCTAAGAGAAACAAGTCAAGTGGGTTTTGAGTCACTAACCAGGCGTTTCTGTAAACTTGTAAAAAGGGGTTGAAAGCAGATCCTATTTTAATAGATTACTTTAATGACTCTCACGGCATTGTGGGTAAGTGCTTGTATAAAATAACTTTTAATTAGCGCGTGAAACTTTATTGCACGCAGTTGCACATGAAAAAGAAGATTCTTCTGAGTTTAGGTGAAAACAATCTTCAACGAAACTCGGTTTAATTTTACACGATAATTCATTTAAAAAGTTTCTTTTGAAGATACTCTGCAAAATAACAAATTTATTTCATTAAGTTTTTTCATTTTATTCACAGTTTTAATAAGCTACATTAACTTAAAACATGTCTATTTTTAATGTATAACTTTATATTTAAAAAATTTAGAAAGAATAGCTTATGAAGATACAAAGTATGTAAATTGATATTCTTTTTATAAGTATATAGTCATTCCAGGAAGAGAGTTTGAACAAAAATTTCATAATATACCACTACTGGTAGTCCACATTGTCATGCAAAGGATTTTTATTATTAAATATTATTTGTAATATAGATTCTCGTGCTACTCTTGGATTATTCGAAGGGTATTTAAAATAAATATATTATTCGGAAAAGCGTCGGATAAAAGAAATTGTAATTCCAAGAGCGACGATCACGACGGACAGCAGGGAGTGTGGGAACAGAAAATTCTTCCTTTACGTGCAATTGTCGGCAGAATTCGTTCGCATTACCAAGCAGTTGAGACTAAGTGTACAGGGCTCTAATGTGGGTA
The DNA here is from genome assembly GCA_035582995.1 of Sycophila quercilanae. Lineage (NCBI taxonomy): Eukaryota > Metazoa > Arthropoda > Insecta > Hymenoptera > Eurytomidae > Sycophila > Sycophila quercilanae. The sequence continues at coordinate 14,883,587 of JAWWEP010000009.1, read as the reverse complement.
ACGAGGTCTCAAGGGTGGAGAAAAAGGGGAGGGCGGTATTTAATTTCTGGGTCCAAACTGAAGGGCAAGGGGGGGGGGCTAGGCGACGGTGAAAAATGTCTAACGTGGCTGTGCAATTTAAGAGAAACTGCGGGATTGCCTACAGTTGCAGTGGGTGAAGCGACCCGAACGAGCCCCGCCGGTTATCGCTGACAGTAAAACGAGATGAGAATTCTTACATCTTCTTAATTTAACGAATCGGAATTACGGGAGATTTTTAATTTCATTTAACTAGACGCTTTTCATATCCGGGTTTACGTCGCTTTTGTCACCGGCATTAAAGTTTTTTACAGCGGCATTACTTGTTTGTGGATGATATTTTCGTCCTTTTTCATGCTTTTCTTTGCGACTGATAAACAATAATTTGTAAACTTGAGCATTCACGTTAGGACTTTTACAATGTAATATCTTTATATTATTTTTTAGTGGCAGACATTTCTTTTTTATGAAAAATCTCTGTGCTATGAAAATTTAATTAAATCGGCTGAATACAAAATTTGTCCAGCAATTGTTTTTTTTTAAATAATTAAAATTTATTAATTCTTGCCAAAAAAGTTTAAAAAATAATAAATTAAAGGTGCAACAATTATTTTCAATGTGAACGTACAAATTGCTAGACGTAACAATTTTTTCTTGTAAGTAGTTTACCTCCGTATTCGGTCAGACATTTCATAAAGACGGAATGATTTTGTTCAACTAAAAAATACATTCTTTGGACGATATTATTTTGTCTTTTGTTTACTTCTAAATATTTTCATGTATTTATGTTTCTTAAAAGATTAAAGTTTATTTATAAATAATCAATATCGATGCAAGTAATTTCATATTGTCGATATCGCTTGTTCGGGTCGCTCTCTTTTCTATTAAAATGACTATTACCGAAAGATCGATTATGCAGGGTTCAATTTTTTTATAAGGTTAAGGATTTCTTTAAGTTATTTACGATTTAAAAACTTTTGTAAGAAGTTATTTGCATATGGCGGAGTCGATCTACAAGTTTCTAATGTAAAAAAGAAGAAAAATCTACTGAGGCTGAGTGTGTAAAAAAGTTTTGCTTACGTGGTAGAAAAAATTTATCTAGTTTGCATTTTAAGACAAAGTTTACAAGAAAATAACAACAAACGTAAATTATAAAATGTTTTAACGGAGGAAAGATAAAAATATTTAAAAAATCTCATTTGTCACGTGTTATTTTGGCTACTACGTAAGCTATTATCATTTTAATCGATATAGGTGTATATCTACAGTTCTACAGTTAAACTTATTGTTCTACTAAAATATTTGCTTATAAAATAGCATTAAAATTTTCAAAAAATTAATTAATTTTATACCGATTGTATCTATCAATATATATCGATATTATGCACGCAAGAAAATCAGGTTGGTAAAACGCTCACGTAAAAAGTAATGCATGTCTCTATATTTAGTTTTAATTAATAAGTATTATTAAAAAAAAATCTAAAGAATCATGTTTAAGCCCTCGACTGAAATAGCACTGTCCTTAGAAAATCGTTTATCAAACACGCAGTAGGTCTCTTAAATATATTATATACGCCCAGAGTACAATTGTCAGAATTATATATTTTTTAAATTAGTCTGCCATGCTGAATTTTCAATGGAGTTGAATACTTTTTTTTTTAAATGTTGGCAATTTTTTAATTTCCCACTCTATCCAAGTTGTTTAAAAAAATATGTAAGTGCGCTAATTTTCTGATTAATTACTTGTATTATTTACGAGCGTGAGTGTTTGTAGATATATAGAAAGTTAAAGAAGTCTAATTTAGCTTAAAAACTGAAAAATTAAAACAATTTATGAAAAAAAAACATCTTAAGGAGGTTCGCCAATCTTTCACGGTAAAATCGAAATCCAACTTTGTGACTTAAAACTTGAAATGTATAATCTAATAAAAACAGAGGATCCGCCGTCCAGTTGTTGAAAAAACAGCTTGTAAAGTTAGTCATTTTAAACGACTTAGTATATCTATAGCCATAAGCTTATATTATATTATACATACCAAGTTTTAAGTCACAAAATTGGATTCCGATTTTACCATGAGAGACTGGTAATCCTCTTTAAATGAATCAATAAAAAAAAAAAAATACTGATAGAATTTAAAAAAATTTTAATTTCATAAAAAATTGAGCACGGCAAACTAATTTAAACAAACTGTTACATAGTTTCGTCCCTCTGCGCGCGGCGTCTCAAATAAAACAGAAGACAATTTGCGGGATACGCGTGTGGCAGTAAAACAGAAGCGGGCATGTGCGCGAAAGAAGCGCAACGAAAACCACTAAACTTAAAAAAAAAAAAACAATGATAAGCACGAGACAGAAGGGAAAAGAGAAAGAGTGTGAGTGGAGGTGAGGGCAGGTAAAGGATGATAGGTGCGAACGCATCGAGCACCCAGCGAGAGTCTGAAGATCTCGCTAAAATTAAAGTCGAATCCAATCTCTTAGTCGCGGGGAGGGAAGAGGAGGGAAGCTTCGTCAGCGGCGAGCCAGCAGCAGTCGGTCGTGGCCGAAGTACCCCGGCAATTTATGGCCCTCGCGCGAGGGCGTGACTGCAAATAACGCGCGTCATGCGTATACCGCTTCCAATTCAATTGTCGTGGCGGGCTTCGCCTCGCTAATTTCCCCCGACGGGTACTGGTGCAAATAAGCTTTTACGCGGAGAGCGAGAGAAGGTGGGAGAGAGAGAGAGCTCATCGCGAACCGACCGAACTCAGGTATTCTCTGCTGCTCTTTCTTCTATTTTTTTTCCCTGCGGTGCCAAACTTTTCGGGAACTTTACTTTTACGGTTCACTTGTTCGTATATACAAATTGATTTCTTGCGAATTGAAAAGGGGATTACAGTTCGAATAAACTTTGCAATTTTTTTTTTAGCGTTCGCCCTTTTTTGCTCGATTTTGCAAGTTTAATTTTATTGGAATTTTATTTCGGAAATGTGTGTGTATGTCGAATGAGGAATGAATTGCGTTGTATTGTCAGCGGCTTTGTTAATTTTAAATCATTTTCTCTCGATCATCGGGGTGGAGTTTCACTAATGCAACAACCAATTGCGAATTTAATTCTCATTATAATTTCAATTTAACGCGAAAGCCAAGAGAGTTTTTCAACTTTATAGGTTATATTTTATAAAAAGCGAGCTCAAAGCGCGCTGTTATCATTTCTTTCGAATGCTTTCTATTTGTACTAGAGATCGTGTAAATTATGTATTTTTTTTTTTTATTTCGACAAAAAAAGTGAAGTTGCGAAATCATTAAGACAAGGTTAAAAATGTACAGTTTTCTAAAAGCAAAGATTGTAAAAGTGGATAAAATTGCATGCAGTATGTTTTTAAGAAAATTCAAGTTTAAATTCTAAGGAGATTTATAAATGCACTGGAAACTTCGTGTCATTAATGCATGCAGAAGAGGAACAACTTGTTGAGTTAATATACGTAGTGCAAAAAATCGGAAGTAGGTGAAATTTCAAGAGATCTATACAGACAAGAGTGAAGTGAAATTTTTACACTAAGATTTTGAATGTTTATAAATTTCAAAGTTAATAAAAGATTAATAAATATTAAACTACGAGATTGCGCTATTCAACTTTCACACAAAAAGCATCCGAAAGAAAGTACAGTAAGAAGGGTCTATATAAAGTAAATTAGTAATAAAAAGCGAATTCATATTGACTTTGATAAAAAAAAAGTATAAAAGCAAGTAAAAAAAAAGTGATAGAAGATAATGAGAGCCTTGATCCGAATTTTCATAATTTCACTAAATTGTTACAACGGCAAAAAGGGGATATGAATGAAACATGAAGATCAAAGCTCTTGCGTCAAGAAGCGATCGCATATCGACAAAAAAAAAGTGTAAAAATCTTGAAGAGGTCGTTTTAAGAGAGCGAAAAAGTACATAATGAGCGTCAAGTGAAGACAAAATGAAGTAGAAAACTCGAGAGTAGCTGGTCCATAATAGATATTAGAGAGAGAAAGGTGCATGATCGGCTCATACCGGCAATTACAGGGGTTCGTATATATTTACGCAACAATTGTCTGTTAAGATATTGTTCTGGGGTTTGATTGGCGGACAGCTTGAGATTCGGTTGTCCGCCCCCTGGTTCGCTTGGAATATTTACCGCACTCTTTACCTGCGGTCCCCATATTGAGAATGCTGATCTCGCCGAAGTAGGAGCCGGCTTTCAGAGTGGCCAGCACCGTCTTCCCGTTGTCCGCCACCACCTGCAATCGGCCCCGATTCACTATGTACATTTCCTTGCCGACCTCACCTGCGAACAAACAATTTTTTCATTATTTATTATTCATTATTCTTCAAGTTATGGGATGGCAATAAGGACAGAATTTACTTTTAATTAACGCACATGTTCTCTTAAAGAAATTATGAGCCTAGTGAAGCCAGCTATTCTTATACGGAGAGAAATATTTTAGAAAAAATTACAATACGTATAGTAAACCGAGTAACAGACTGGCCAAATGAAAAAATTTACCAGACTGGTGAGCAAAAATTACTAGAGTTATAGTAAAAATTAATAGAGTTATAGCAAAAATTACTAGAGTTACAGTTAAAATTACAATACTGTATAGTAAAAATTAGTGAAAGTCTAGTAACTTTTGCCTGTCAATCTGGTAACTTTTTTCATTATTGGCTAGTCTGTGAACCATTTACAAGTGAGTATTGTAATTTTTGCTAGATTTATCGCAATTTTTGCTGCAAAATTTCTCTTCGTGTAATTTGATTGGTTCTGACTATTTCGAGTTGTTTTATTATTAGATTTATCAGGTATCAGATGATTAAGATGATAATGTGCCTGACAGTTTTAAAAATATTATAAAAAATGATACTAAGGTGATTGAGATTGTATTATTTATAACCAGGGTGGTCGGTGGTCATGTTTTGACGTTTTATAAAGTGACCTCAATAATATCGTCAAAGATATATTATATACTTTGTTTATAAAGAATATATTTACAGCGTTACAAAGTTTATAATCAATTATTTAAATTAAATAAGATTTTACAGTTACTAAATATTTCAACAGCATATCTTACACATGTTTTTTATGTTGAGTTAAATAATGCTGCACCACACGCGTGAAAGTTTTCCAGTTATTTTTTATGACGAAATCAAGAAAATTTGAGCTTTGATAATCGCGAAAAAGAATCACGTAAAAGCGACAACTTTGAAAGATTCTCGAAAACGTAGCCGTAGAAGTTTCTCTGTTTTGGCTATAGTAACTTTCATTAGTACGCTTGAGAAATGATACGACCAAACTCTACATGCGCTATAAATATTTTTGTTTTGAAAGAATCTCCTTTACCGGTACCAGTGCTGCATCGATAATCAGTACTCTACGACAGAACTTTCTTTCTGGTACAAGAACTTGTAAAGTTCAGTTTCATTCATAAACGATAGCGCGGGATTATCCGCTGATCGACAAA
>JAWWEP010000009.1:14857718-14878004 GCA_035582995.1 Sycophila quercilanae | reverse complement strand
CGTGACCGAGCTTTTATAAAATTTGTTGTTTTTAGCTCGTAGAGTTAATTCTTACAGTCACGTAAATTACGTTTTTACGTGAATTTTTGGTGCGAATAGCCTCAGCCTATTATCAAATACTTCAAAATAAAAGAAGAAACCCCTTCAGAATAATCTTATGTTTCGCAGGGCATGTTACTTTTCGGCAGCATTCGGCGAGCAGTGCTAATCTTCGCCAGCACTCGGCGAACCGTGCTAGTCTTCGCTAGCGGTCAGCGAATGGTGCTACTCTTCGTCAGCGTTTGGCGAGTAGTGCTACTTTTCGTAAGGGAATTTGAAGGGTGCTACTCTTCGCTGGATGTACTGAGCAGTGCTAGTTTTCGTCACGCGCTGAACGGTGCTACTCTTCGGACGGAGTATCGATATTATAGTGACCAGTCGTCGAAGTCTTGAGGTGAGGAGGTGGATCCCGGTGGGAAGTCGGCGTCGGCACGCGTACGCGAACTAAGTCCGAGACCGCGACCGCGACACATACTACACGCCACCCGTGTATCTACATCAGGAGAGGAAAATATATCAGTTTAATAATTAATTCGAAGAGTGGTCATTTAGTGAGTATGCCTGCACCCCCCCCCCCCATTCGTGTGTGTCTATTGTGTTGTCCGCGCGTTTACAGGAGTCCACGGGGCGGCGGTTAGCACCGGTAACGACCAGAGTTTGAGAGGAGCGGATTCTGCCTCCGTCGCCGTCGGCCTCCCCAGCCGCGGCGCGTCAACGCTCCCCCCTGGGGTCGAGCTAGCCGAGCTGGGCCTTCAAGGCCGTGCAATAGTACCTGGCGCCCTGGAGTTCAGAACGAGCAGAGTCAAGCCCGTGGCCCATCCGTAATAATTTGTATTGGGGATTAAGATACAATATTACAATTTTTGCACCAATTTTTTTTATAGGTTGAGAATGATTTTATAGGCTCAAAATAATAAGAATTTGCGGATCGTCACACTATACCTGTAATAAAAATAAAAAAAATTTTACAAAGAATACGTTAACTCTAAAAACGTGAGCTAACTTATTCTCTCTATTAAAAAAGTGATTGTCTTTTTTGTGAAGCATTTAATGCGTTATTCTGATTGGTCGCCTGATATATTAGAATTAGGATGCGAGAACGACGATTTTTCAACTTTGAATTTATAAAGCTTCAAAATTAAAATTTGTTGTTATAATTTATGATTATTTACATTATCTCTTAAAAAAACGATATCAAAATTCAATAAATAAGTCTAATCTGAAAAAACAGAATAGGCAGAGCGTAAAAAATGATTTATACTTATCTGGTAGGTTCGGATAGTGGTAAACTCCACGTCCAATTCTTTAAATTTTGTTATTTATTGCAGCTTAACCTCAAAGCCGCAGATCACGCGCCACTCAGTACATTATTGATCCGATCAGCTGTCTAGCTTGTTATAATTTATTTATGCCCGGCAAACGTAGGGATAATACGCATGGAAGTGATTAATAAAAACGTACATAAATTCATTAATAATTAAACTGTTTATTCGCACACACTATTTTAGAAATTCCTCAAAGCACAATATTATAATTTCGGTCGAACGCAGGAGAGCAAGGCGCACAAATGATTTATAAGAACTAAATAATACCGAATCTCGAAATACAAATTACTCGGACGGGAAAGAATGCTTCGCGCGGTTTACTGCTTAACTCGCTTGGATCGGTGTGGTCATTCGATGGCTCATCCCGCCTCGGACCTCGGCGAATGCGGTGCGCGGCTGGTCGGGATGCCGAAGTCGATAGGGCCAAGGGCTGGACGGAAGAATTGCCGGGCGCACCGGGCTGATCTACCAAGAAGTCTTGCGCTTCCTCACGAGTGTCCACGTGTAGACGGCGGTATCCCTTGGCCTTAGTGTGTCCCACCTGATGGGTCCGAGACGAGAGAGAGCGAGTCTCGCGTGCTCGCTCAATTTATGCGCACGATACCTTTGGCACCTCGCACGCCGGCGCCGCGACGCCAGGTTCGGTCGGTACTTGTTCGGGATAAAGGTGACAAAATAAGTTTATATTTCAAAACACTCCAATTTAAATGATAAAAATGAATAATTGTTTATTATAATACGGATAATGTAAACGCTTGCTTCTCGAGCAAAAATTACAAGACAAAAGAACGAATAGCAATACAAAGCGGCTAAATCGACCGGCTCGCGAGCTCGCTAATTGTCAAGTGTTCGGTCCACGCTTTTTCTCCGTTGCCCTTCGCGCCTTCATTCGGCCCGCCGCCGAACGCCGCTACTGATAAGAGTCGGGAGGGGCGAGAGTAGAGTGAGGCTCGAGGCGACTACATTTTCATGCTGATGACGCAACCCAATGATTTTACTTAGCCGGCGCAGCGACCCTCCGCCTGGTGCCTGACGGCCCCGGGTCGGCCTTACGGCTTCCCCGTGCACGTGATGACCTTCAATACCAACAGAGCCTTGCGGCTCCTCACGAGGTCTGTGACGGCCTAGGAACACCCAAAGTCGGTTCCTAGCCTTGTGGGCTGACGCCACGGAGCTGCACTGCCAGCTCCGCGCGAAGACGAGGCCGTCGCGCCGCGCTATAAAAGATCCTTTTTTCCCAAAATCCAAATCATCCGAAATCCAAATTATCAAAAATCCAAGAACCGAATAAATCTACCTCGCCTCAATCCACCTCTCTCCATTCCGTCCGCAACAACTATCTCGAAGCTATATTAATTAGCGTAATTACCTTGGCGAGTTCTATGCATTTACGCCCGAAAGCCTTGTCCTGAAAAGCGAAGCAGAGCGAAAACTCGCAGCGACGGTGCGCGGACCTAGGCGCATGCAAATCGCAAGCTCCGCCGAGTGACGATGCAGGGACGGAGGGGCGGACACGGAGGCAGGGCGCCACGCTCGGCTGCGGCATGCTAGGAGGCGTCCTCCTTCGCGCGTCCTGCCCAACACTAATGACGGATAATCCGCCCGGCTTGGCCGGCGCGAGCGCGCGGATGCGCATTATCATGGCTGTATGTACTTTTTAGTGATGCGACGATGATCCTCAAAGTGAGAAAACTTCTATGTCCAACGTAACTTGCTTCATTTCTAATTCACATTGAAAGTGTGGAAAATGTGGAAAATGTTGATAATTCTATTTTGTGCACTATTAGTATAAATAATTCGCGGCGGATTTCACACTTATTTTTATACATCATAGATATGTTCGCGTTGCATCGAAGCGGATGTATGGATCCCTGGTATCGTACTGTTTTTATTTTCAGAATGACTACTGAAAATTGTAAAAGAATCTATATACGGACATGTAAATTGAATACTAAAAATAAATTCAAGTTGGCTTATAAAATTGCACCAAGACAAGCTGATTAATCAAGCAAACGAATCGATATACCTTTTGTAAATATAATTTGTCTCCGTGCGGCTTTACGAGTCACTGTGCGACCGATTGATTGACCGTCGCCTTCCAGTTGTCAGCTGATTTCAAGACCGCGCATTGTTTGTGTCGAAACGGAAACGATTTGAGTATCGAGTTAAACGATATATGTTTTTTAAAGATTTCAACATTTTTCAAATGGTCAGTTTTTGATGAAATACAGAGATAATTTATTGAACAGCCACAGAGATTCACTCAATTTTTTAGAAATTAATTACTGACAAACCATATTAAAAATTGTTACCTGTCCGTTGAATTTTTAATTGAATTTTATAACGACTGAAACCGAAATTTTGATAATAACATTGCCTGTATGATGTACATAATATCACATGAAGCGCTTTGTCACTGATTAAAATTATTCCTGAATAACGTTATTATTTCCGAATAATGTACATCGTAATAATATTATTTATTACTTAAATATTATATTTATACTATATTATATTATATTATATTTATATTTATTATTTTACATTATAATGATTATGTATTATTATTCTATAATTAACTGACGGTTTATTCACAAAAAAAATAGCAATGTACGTTTTCCTGATTCGTTCGTTGATAAAAAAAATATCTAAAATATTATATAGCGAGTAAAAAATCCCTCGACAGATAAATTTTTCTATATCCATTGTTAGGCTTTTCCATCTCTTCACTTTGACGCTCGAACAATGAGAAAAAAAAAGTTCAATGACGAACAGACGCGAAAAAGAAGAGACGACCGTTTGAACCATCGCAGTGCCAAGCCACGACTTTCCGAGCTGATTCAATGACAGGCTCAAGTCCATTTCGGCGGGCTTTGTTGGCTCCGCTCGCGCGCCTCATTAACGAAACTCATTAGGGTCGGGCGCGCCTGCTGCAATTGCATCGATTCTTTCCAGGGCTCGAAAGCGAGCGCACGAAATCGGTTAAGTGCTCTCTCGTCGCGAGTCGTTCGCCGGGGAATTACGTCGATTCGCTCGTCAGTCAGGCTTAGCGGTTGCGATTTTGATCGGCTGATAATTAACCTTGTTCCGGGAAAGCACCGCCGTCAAAGCGGGGCCGTGCGTGAGCTTTTTCCACTGTGCACATTTTTCTCCGGGCTTTTACGCAGAAATCTGCTCTCGCGAAATGAATCTAATTTCGCTGAATCGATAAAGTGCGATGCATGGAATTTTGGAGGGTTTGAGAATTCGATAGAATGCAAATTGTTGTTTTGATGAAACTACGAAAGCCTGTACAATCCATTTGTTTATTTTTTATTTTTTTATTTTTTTTCATTTTTGTTAGGGTTTGGGTTGTGGTTTTATTTATAACAGCAGTAATACATTAATACTGGTTGCTGAATATTGTATGCTTTTTTAATTGAAAAATATTAAATTTCAGAGAATTAATTTGTCGATGGCTTCGATGGCTGATGTTTGCATTATTAAATTTTACCACGAATTTCGTAACAAATCTGTATATTGGGGTATCGATATTTCCTGGGAAATAAAGCAATTATAACTTTACTGAAATCTGGCTTTATAGATTAGCAGGCGGTTTGATAATTTCAATAACATTTCAATAAATGGAGAAAAGCCCCTAAAGGGAATGGGAACTCAAATAGTAAATTAATATGTAAAAAATAAAAGTCTTACAATTTAAACGTTAATGTACTTCAACAGGGTAAAGAAGACTTGAATTATTAAATAAATTCATACCATAAAGAGTCCAAAGGGAAGATTAAAATTAAGAGTTTTTAAACTTAACTATTTAAAAACAAATCATATGTTTTATTAAATTAAAAGATAAACTATTTGTACATGTACAAAAGTAAATTTTCAGCTGTGACAATTCTGCGCCACAAAGTGTCCTAATAATTTAGGCTTCAATTAAAAATACTTAATTCACGATTAATTATTCATCTACGTTCCATCTATGTTTCATAAAAATTTCAATCAACTTTGATCACTAGTTTCCGAGAAAAAAATGAAAAAAAATGTGTTTTCTATGTCCAACGATTACTAAACTTAAGTGAAAATACTGTGCGATCGCGCGTACGTAGATTTTTGTTTACATAAAATTAATGTAAACAAAGTTAATAAAATCATTATTAATACATTAATAAAAGGAAGTCTATAAAATTATGTTTGAGGAATTAGCTAAGTGCCAATCTGTTGGCAGCGGTTTTTCATTTTCTTTAGATTACACTTACAAAAATTTAATCTAACTGGTAGAAGAATCCACTAAATGACAGTGGAAAATCTGCTTATTATAGAGTCAAACTGATTTATACTGTGAATAACCGGACAATCGTTTACGATTAATCTGCTAAAACGTAAACGAATTCTTCCTCTAATAAGAAGATTGTGTCTTCGTATAAGTAGACTGTCGATTTCGAATAATAAGAAAATCTATTGCTATGCAATTTAAATAAACGTTCTTTAATATTACGTAGATAGATGATAAATTTTAAATTGATTCGATAGCGGTTAGTTTCCATTTAATATCATAAAAATTTAAAAGAATTGAATGAACGAAAAAGTCTCTAATTAGCAGAAAAAAATACTAATAGTTAACGTGTTTACGATAAAATTTAGCGGATTCTAGTCTTACGGTAAACTTATTGTGAATTATATTGAAGCAGACATACTCTTCTTCAATTTAATAGATTCAATTTAAAATAAAGTAGATAATACTTAAGTGGATTTGTCTACTAAGAGTAAGAATTCATTTTTGTGAGTGCAGCCTTGCAAAATCCATTATGAAACTAACAAAACAAGAGAAACAACACGCGGCAAACTGGAGTCAAAGCAACGAGAGTCAAAGATAGAGTGATTCACACGCATCATGCAAGTCAACGACATAATCGAAAGTTTAATCGCGTCAGCGCCCCCTAAGCACTCTGTATCAATTACAAGCCACCCCACGAATTCCCCGCGAATCTCCGCCTCGACTAAAAAGTAGCCATCGCGGCGACTAGTGTAATTACCGAAAGCGAGGGTGAGAGAGAGGAGGGGTGCTATTCTCGACCCTTCCTCCACCCCCTTCTCGAGCGATGGAGGGCCATTGTTCGGGCGCACGAAACGATGGTCGGCTATTCACCGAACTCCCGGCGGCGCCGTCCCTCCGCGAAGTGGATGGCTGCAATAAGGGCCGGCCGACTTATAATGCGTCTCCGTCGGCGTGCGGCTGACTGTTATGGATTTCGCGAGTGGCGGCTCTTTGACGCGCCGCTCTTTTCGCTCGCGGCCGATGGTAATTAAAGAGCGTTGCTTTTGTGGCCGCCTTTCCTTCTTGCCCCCTCTCCCTCTGAAGAAATCTCGCGAAATTCAACAATAGTTCGATTATCCCGTCCTTTTGTGCGAGCCTGGGTAAGTGGATAATGCTCCTTGCGCTTTAATTAAAATGAAAATTGGATTTGCGAAGTTTCAGGTGGCCGGCCTCAGCGTGTATATGCGTGCTGAGCGCGAGGAAAAGCCGTGAAAATTTATTGCTCGCGCTACCATTTTGCGGGGGTATGCGTTGCCCGAGATTTTCATCCGATATTGCTCGCTCCGAGTGATTGGGGCGGTTATTTTCTGGGATTTCGATGGGTTACACGAGATTGACTTGTCTTTTTTATCGGCAATGGTTTTGGCTCTTTTTTTTTATAGATCAACGGCGGGTTTTGCAATTGAAAGTGATGTTTTCTTAAGAAGAATTGGAAGCTTTAAATAAAAAGACTTACTGCTCGTAGTAATAATCCATTTATTGAGGAGCGGTGGCGAGCTGAGGTCTTGTCGGCAAGGTGGTCGAAGCAAGAAGAAAGTAGATTCAAAACGGAGTAAAGCAATTACAATACATATATAGATGTCTCTAGTAATAGACATAGTACGACGTACATCATAATAGTGTGACGCGGTAAAGGCGCTACTATTTAAATTGGTAATTGACTAAAATATAACAGAAAGTTTTTTTTTGTAACCGAGCTTTAAGCTCCTTATGCTAAGAGGTAACGGTACTGGATGAACTTTAATAATCTCGTGATGTACATTTTAGATTATAGGCTGCGGATTATAAAAATCAAAATTATATTAATATTCTCCTGCAAAAAGTATTAATTACTCTTTGTAATTAATACTACTACTGCAAAAAGAGTATGAAAGAAAAACAATAGTATTACTCTTTTGTACAAAAGCAAAAATAAAACGAAAAAAGGTCGATATTGCTTTTTGTTGAAGCACGAACGTATCCATTTTCGAGCATCCAGTCGAGAGCTTGTGTTTCCAAACAATGAGCGAACGAAGACAAGGCAATATGTTTTTTACCTTTGTGAAATTTATTAGAACACGATGATTATGCAAAAAGTGCAATCTAAGAGATTGAACGAACAGTAAAGGAAAGTATCCACTTTTCTTTATTACAAAACTACAACAAAATTTTACATTGGCATATTCTGTTTACTTTATAAGAAATTTAAAGAACGACAAAACTTAAAAAATTTAATGAAATTACTTTTTCGCAGTTCTAGTGTTTGAATGGTCTGAACACATACTGACCATTTCTACTTAAGAAATTCTATACCCCTTAAAGTTTTGAGAAATAATGTTCAATATTAATTTTGATTTCATATTTAATTTTACAAGATATAACATTACAAGAAATTAATTTGATTTGCATTGACTTATTAAACACAGCTCGTTATTTAAGGAGAGATTATAAGCCATTACTGGAAAATTGGAATACCATTTATCGTTTTCAAATCTCTCTTTTATTACATTAACATTATATCAATTACTTAATTACCTTCGGTATGTGCTCACAACTATACATTAATGATAAGGTGATTAATATCGTACTTTAAATTATATATTGTTCATCGAAATATTACTTGTTATAATAAATTTCGTAATTTTCATAATGATATCATGTAGTGCTTGAAAAGGACATTGAACTTATTGTCGAAATATCTGCCCATAATTAAAAATTAACAAGCGTATTCAATATTCGTTGAGGACTATAACCTGATGATAATTACAGGCTGAACAATAACGTAAACAATGAAAGGTTATAAACATTAAAATATTATTAATTCAGATGATTGGTTTTGACGTGATAAAAAAAATATACATTTACGAAAAATAGAATAATTTACGAGTGAATTTACTTAGAGAGTTTGTTACATTAATTACGCGGAACTTTCAATTAATTTTGTATTGTTTAATACAATGATTAAATTTAATCTTGAATCCATATCAGCAATAAAAAAAAGTATGTTACCGATTGCTTCTGGAAGATATAGAAGACAAATATTTATAAATATATATTAATATATAAGTACATCTACCCAGCGCAACACTCAATTAAATACTACACGGAGAGAAATTTTTTAGAAAAAATTACAATACGTATAGTAAACCGAGTCACAGACTGGCGAGCAAAAATTAGTAGAGTTTTAGCAAAAATTACTAGAATTGCAGTTAAAATTACAATACTGTTTAGTAAAAATTAGTTAAAGTCTAGTAATTTTTGCTCGTCAGTCTGGTAACTTTTTTCATTTGGCTAGTCAGTGAACCACTTACAAGTCATTCTAGCCAAAATTACAATACTTGTAATTTTTTTTTTATCGCAATTTTTACTATAAAATTTCTCTCCTTGTATATAAAAGTTACACGTAGTCTAACTTTATATCATCCGAAGTACAATAAAATCGAAAGATTAAAAAAAAATAATAATAATGTTTGAATGGCCTCGCCAGAAACTTGCGAGCGACGCACAACGCGCGGAAATCGATATAAGTGCGATAACGAGCGCACGTCGGGCGAATTAAATAAACCGAGGGACGCCGCGGAGTGAATATCAGCGCAGCCGGAATAGAATAAAGTGGACCGTTCGGTCGGCGGCGAGCTTAATTGAAAACGAAATTATTTATCGCCGCGGTGGCGAGCGCGCGAGGAGCCGCGGACGGCGTCACAGCTTCAATTAACAGGACCGTATCCTGGAAATGGCTCGGTGCATTTTTGAATGGCGAGCTACGGCGAAAAGACGAAACGAGCGGAGTTTTAATGAATGTTAACGACGCCGAGCGCAGCGAATGAGATTCCCACTGCGGCGGGTACTCGAATGCCGCGCGCAGAGCCCGGCTCCGGCGCCGCGGTATTTCCGGTATGTCAAAATTATTTTATTTTCGCCAAGTATGCGCCGGGCGCTCTCGTTCTTATATTGGAGCTTTGACTTGCGTGGGCGCGTTATTTTGAAAATATTGCTTTTCATCGGGAATTCTGCAGTGGCTGCGGGTAAGCTTTTGCTAAGCGGGAATTATCTCGTTTTATCTGCTGCTTATTATTAAACGGCGGTGGAAAAAATTGAGGACTCGGAACAGTCTTACGCAACAGTTTTAATTGAAGTATTTGAAGCGATTAATGTCGTAAGAGTGATATGGAAAACCATTGGTGAGTCATCATTATCAATTTCATTTTTTTTACTGTTATGAATTTTCCGTCTGTTTACGGTTTAATTATTGCTTTATTTTGCATTGGGTCTTTTCCCCGCTTTATAAATAATAAATAACTGAATAATTAATAATTCGTTTGTTAAAGTTAAAATAAAATTTTATACGTTCGTGTTTTCTTCTCAGTTTAATGAATTTTCAAACTTGACAATAGTACAGAATGTATAGGTAAGATGTTTTTAGCAAAATAATGTTGGTTTGAAGTAAAACGGGAAAGGCCTTTTTTTTAAAATAGCGGATTTTGGCCATTACTTTTAAATCTAGCAAAATGCCTTCTAAAACTCTTTTTCAAATGCATTTTCTGGAGGTTGTACGTATTCCTTTTTACTTTTAATTGAGATTTTTCTTTCATCGTAGGTAGAAAATGAAAGACTGCCGTAAACAAAAATTTGTCAACCATACTATTTTTCAAAGAACAATTGCCAACGTAAAGGCCTTTAAAAAATGCTTTCTTTGTTAGACTGTGAATGGAATTTTTTCCTTATATAAGGAAATTCTAAAAGTGGGGTATAATAAAATCCACTAAAAGTGGTATATGCAGAGAAATTTCTAATAATCGTAAACATTTCGTGGGAAACCATGCATTTAATGTTTTTTGTTTGGGTTTGAACGAGAATAAATTTTACCCCTTAAGGTAGAACAAAATTTACGCGCTTTGTGAAAGAAACAGCACCTAACCACGCAGTTCAGTTTTTATGTAAATATCAAATCACGAAGAAAATTTATGTTACATTACGAAAAATATAACTGTAGGGTATAAATTGGCCATAATTATTGCGAATTTTCTAGTATCGTTATAATTCACCCAGATGTATGGTTTTCTGCAGTATTTAGAACGTAATTGTTCTTAATTTTCAAATAAATATCATGTACGTGAAGTGATTTTTTAGAAAAACGATTGGATATGTTTTATATTAGGATGTCCAAGCAAAATGTATTCAAAGTTTCGTAGTTAAAATATAAGAATCCGCAGCGATATTCTAAGTATAACTTTGCATCGAAAAAAATGCTGTTCGATACATGAGCGAGGAGATAATTTTACGCATCACATTTTCGCACTAATATCGAAATCTACGATTACGGTCTTTTCTGTTATGTTTTGTATTATTATTGTTATTGTTATGTTATAAGAAATTTTTTCAATAACATTTCTTATAAACAGTTCATATAAAGGATTGAATATACATGTGATGTTACTATTACAAATATTTTTTGCAATAATATTAACAATAATACTCCAATTCGATTTAGATTCTCTCAAGTAATAAATTTCTAAAACAAACTCAATTTAAAAAAAGAAAAAAAAACGCGACTCAGTCTTTTTACTCGGAACGGCTAGTGTAGATCACCCAGTAAAAATACCACGCAGAACTCTAATATTGTCAGACTCCCAATGAAAACAGTAGCAAGCCGTTAGCGACCACTACCGAATTGCTCGACACCTACTCGGCAGCTTCAGCCGGATAAAGGATTAAAAAAGGCTGATCGATCCGGACCCCCTCAGGACGCTGCATCCGTGTAATGCAACTCGCGCATGACGTTACGTAATCGACGAAATTGATCGGACGGTCCTACCGCAGAGTCGTACTAATCGGGGCCTCGTAGGGCCGTCGCTCTTCCAGCCCTCGAAATCACCGGGCGTAGGCGCGACGCGCGTAATTAACGGCTCGCCAAGCGCGAACGAGTTTGTTCGAGCTAATTAACTCTGGTCTCCCCCCTCTTCCCTTCCCCTGCCGTGCGCTCGGCTGCGAGACGAATGTCATTACGGACGGGGAGTTATTAAAATCAGGGATTTCCGCACGGCTGATGCCCCCACCAAATAAAATCCACTTATTTTGTGCTCGCTCCGATAAATATTTGAGCGGGCCGATATACGAGGGTGGAGGAAGTGGGGAGGGGGGTGATTCTGGAATATACGAGGGTTCGTTTTATCGATGGCACACCCAGCCGATTTTATTTGATCTCGCGCTGTCGAAATATTTACCTTGCCAAGTGTGAAATGAGCAGACGCTTTTTTCTGGGGCCGCTTTCACGCCGGCGGCTTGATGAGAATCTCTTTTTACCGTTTTAATGCTGCTGGAGAATGTGAGATTGATTATACCCCTTTACCAGCCACTTGTATAACGGAATATTAAAATACTGCTGCATAATGTTTTTGTAATAATTAAATTTCGATTAATGAGTTGTATTATAATTTTTTTCGTTTCTCACAAGGAAAGTGTCAGCCCTCTGGGTCACCGATTTGCATGAAACTTTGGGAATTGTTTTGTAGTACCAAATAATGAAACAAACGACTTTTAGTTTGATCTCATAGGCCTCTGTTTAAAAGATGCAATTAAAAATCGATTTCTATTGAATTTTCATATGATAGTTAATTTTATCTCTTCGGTCTGACTTAAATGACATTTTACTACTTGAAACAAGAAAAGTATCGAATCGAGTAACGTTCTTTTGACAACTGCTTTAATTTGTATTATAAAATGAACTTGAATACATTAGTTAACTAAGTAATTTCTATTAAATTATAATGGAAGTTAATTTTATCTACACAAAAACATTGCTCATAAGGACAATGCTAAAAATATCGTATATATAGATATAGTAGTAATGTTAACAAACCTTGCTGTATCTGCTAAATAAAGGCCTATGCGATTAAACTAAAAGTGGTTTGTTTCATTATTCGGTATACTAAAAAACAATTCCCAAAGTTTCATCCAAATCCATGACTCGGAGGGTCAACACTCTCCTAGTCAGTAAGCCTTTGAAGTAAATGATAGTTTATGCAGCCCTTTATTACTCTAAGTGAACATCGAGGAATTTCTTTTATTTTTGTTGCATTAAAGAATATAATTCTTCCCAGATTATTAAAATAAAGCATCGCGGCTAATTGGATTTCACTAGTTCCGATAACTGCCTTTACCATGTAATTTAAAAATATCTCCGCTGAATTATTTAACAAAGCATTTAAATAATTCCTCGCCGCTTAAAAAAAAAAGTATCCTGAAAAAGAACAATGAAAGATTAAAACAATCAATGAGGTGAAAGCAAACCAAATTGTTTCACCATCATTTATTTAAAATTCCTGCGAATAGATCGATTTAAACAAATTCGCCCACGAACGACGGATAGGTATTTTCAGCGCAGATCCATCGGCTTTAAAAAAGAGAGAGAGAGAAAGAAAAAACTCGAGGCCTCATCTACATATAAAATAAGTCGAAGGGTATCCTTGGCAGTACCCTCGTCATATTTAGCCGCGCTCGGTCGGGGCTAGCGTGGCGTATAAACGCGAGCGGAGAGATTCGACTGGTGCAAGGAGTGCCGGGCGCTGCTATCGGCACCACCGCATATATCGTAAAAGTCACTCACCCTGAAACTCTTTCCTGGCGGCGCTGACGGAAGTGACGATATTGGCCACGTGACCGAGCACCGTTGCGAAGAGCAGCAACCCAAAGAGCAGCTGTCCTATCACGAACAGATACTCGCCCTTACTTCTTGGCCTAGAAAATTGCAAAATTTCCTCGGTGAGAGCCGTGCCACTCTAGATAAGCCCGCGAATTTATCACCGCTGGCCCGGCGAGATATACGCGCGCACCGAGAGAGCGTGTCTCGACCGAATCGCGGGGATTTGGTTTTGTCGCCGATTAAACTGTCGTTTTTCCTTTTCCGTTTTATCGAACCTCCTCTAAGATTCATTTTTTATGCAAGCGACAGATTTTTTTTTTCCGGAACTTGATGAGATCTGCAGGGGGAAACGCGAAGCGAATGTTCTAAGGCTATCTAAAACTTTTATAGATATACTATTGAATATTTAAAAAAAATAATTTTATCTTTTGCGCTTCCAAAAAAGTGTATGTTCTTTCAGTTATGCAGAATAAAACAGACGCAACTCTAATTTGAATATTTAAACTGAATTACTTGTTGCAAAGAATTACAAATTTTAAAAGTAAAACATCTCGTTATAATTTAATTAGATCACAAAATATATATTTATCTTTCGGATATCGATAATTAGTTTTGAAAACGTTTTGAATTACAGCTTATCGATAATAATTATGAATAATTCGGTACCTAAATACGGAATCGAATGCTTGAGTTTAGTAGCGAATTAATTACAAGTAAACAATGTAAGTACCACAAGCCAAACACCGCACAAGTAACATATAAAATATTCTTTTCGTTCTGGCAGCTGCACTATCAAATACGTCACCCCCGAGCCAATTCTTTTGACTAAAGAGGATTGTCTTGCAAGATAACAGACATCCTTTTGTAATAAAAGAAGATTCTCTCGCCCGGGGCTATAAAACCTGGCAAAACCCTCCTCCTTTAGCAGGATAACTTTTTTTATAAAAGCCTTAATTCATTAAGTTTTAATTAAATGCTTCTCCATATTAAAGTATAATATTTAATCCAAACACATAATTATCGTTTTACTTAAAGGGAAGAGTGTAATTAGCAAACAGGTGTGGGGGGGAGGAGGGCAAATAATTAGTCCCGGTTCCTTTATTTCGCTTGCATAAAATAACAAGAGGGAGATGAAAAAAGAGACTAAGAAGTAGACTGAGCCTTTTTTATTCACCTCGGCAGGTCCCCAATCGTCGTGAGGGCCAGTGTACACCAATAGTAACTTTGTAGGTACTGCTTGACGACGTCCGCCGTCTCGGAATCGCTGAATACCCAGTTCTTGCTCCCGAAACCGTTGTTCTTATAAATAATGTGATAGAGGCACCCGTTCCAGTGAAAGATCACCAGTAAGTAATGTATCAAGGACGTGGAGCGAAATAAATTCGGATAGTTCGTGTGTCGCTCGGTCCTGTCCATGAACGCCCAAAATCTACGTTTTGAAAACAGATAATTGAGAATTAAAAATCGATTTCTATTGAATTTTTATAATAGTTAATTTTATCTCTTCGGTCTGACTTTTATGACATTTTACTACTTAAAATAAGAAAAGTATCGAATCGAGTAACGTTCTTTTGACAACTGCTTTAATTTGTATTATAAAATAAACTCGAATACATTAGTTAACTAAGTAATTTCTGTTAAATTATAATGGAAGTTAATTTTATCTACCACTGATGAGATATTTTTAAATAATCTTGAATATGTTAGATAATTTATTCTGAAGTGTTATGAAAAATTAATTTCGTCTGACTTAAACTGCATTCTACTACTTGAACTTTTCTAAAAATTGCTGTAATTAATGTTCTGAAACAAACGTTAATTACTTAATTAATTTCTTTTGAATAGCCATCATGAAATTTAATTTAAAAACGTTTGCCTGACTTAAATTACGTTGTACTACTAAAACGAGGTAATTTTTTTGAGCAAAGAAACACAGACTTTTATTTTTAAATTACTCTAATTAAAATTATAAAATGAACTATGAAATGTTAATGTTCGAATTAATTAGTTTTGCATTAAATTTTTATGAATGTTAATTTCAACAATTTTGTCTGATTTTAAACTGTGTAGGTACTAAAGCAATATAAATGTCAGAAAAACATAATACAAAAGGGTTTTTTTTTGCAACTGCTAAGAATATTGTACATAAGTATATCAAGCGCATCAAAAAATATTTTGAAAATTATTATGCTATATATTATGAGTATTTTACTTTAAAGATAATTCGAACGCACGTATTTATTGAATTAAGGATTAATTGAGCCAAATTGATCGTGGCAAGCAAAATTTTATCATACTCATTATCCAACGCTCTGCGATTTTATCTGCAAATACTTCATTAGTCTTTGTAAACGCCAATTATATCAAACGTACGCCCTTTTACATTAACTTTTATTTTCTGTGTGCATGTATTAAACCTCATGAAATGTATTAATTTCCGAATGAACAAAATTAAGTCATGAATTTTTTTTTTACAGTGATTGAATCAAGGACTATAATTGATTTATTATTTTCAATTAACATTAAAAAAATGTTAACAATTGGCAATTTTATATTACTGTGCTTTAATGGATATCAATTTCTGCTAAGTTTTCCTGCTACATTTTTAAGAATTAATATAATTATATGAAATTATGAAACATAAATCTTACAGCAGAAGTTATTCCAACATTTATACAAGTAAGTAGTCGTAGTAGTAGTAGTTCTTTATTTCCGTGTATACAAGTAAGTATACGTCATTTATTAAACTAGTGAACTCAAAGCGAAGTTTGCAAGCCTAAAAACTTACCGGTAAATTTTAACGAGTCTAAAACTTCGCAGTATACTGTTAAATCCTATAGATAAGTATAAACAGTCGAGGGGCAGCAGGCACAGGCAGTCTATGTAAAAGGTGGTGCTGTTCATGTAGTGTGTGCGCAGCTTCGTCGCGTCGGTTTGCAGCACGCCATCCTCAAGGTAACCCGTTCTGAAGTGGAAAACAATGTCTACCAGATAGAGGAAGTCCGACAAGTAGTCCAGGCAGAACCACACCACTATCGTTTCACCTGTGCAAGCCAATCACAGAACCCCTCATATATAATAAGCAACTTTTAATAGGCAGTCGATAAAAACATGACGAAGAAAAGAATCGAAAAGTTGTAAAAATAATTCTACTGATGGCGAGTATATTTAATAAATAAGAGTTTGATGCCCGATCGGATTGAGATGCAGTGGAACATGTTTAAAACGAACTTCAAAGGACTAAAAGTTTTGATTAAGAGTTAAGAGAATGAACAAAATTTTTGTGCAAAAACAACTTCATCAAAATTGAATAACATTAGAATAATCAATGGATTTTTTAGGTCTTGTTTCAATTATTGAGTCTTCAACAGATTGTTCTAAACAATTAAACTGTTCTACAAATTTTTGATAAATTAAAATTTCTCTTCAACAATGTTATTTTCATTTACTCTTTCCGCAGTGTAAGTACTGCGGGTTGTCAAACTCTCATCAATTTTTGCGAGCCGATTGACTGAGGTTTCAATGGGCATATTATTCGCGCTAATCGATTTACAGTCAATATTATTAAAAACAAAGTAGATGACAAAATATTGCTATAAAACGGGACTATTAGCTTTGTCCGAGTTAACCGTGTTCCACTGTATTATTCTTAAGATAAAAATGGATTTGTTTAAAATTCTTTATTCAGTCAATAATTCTGGAATAAAGTACAATTATTACAATACTTTCGGAACGATCGACAAACTTATTTTCACGTTACACTAAAAGAAATTAAAATGAATTCAGTTCGCCAGAAAGTTCCACACGAGATTCATTCGCAAAGCGTAAAAATAAAAACAGTTGCCCGTGAACCGTGCACGAAATAAAAATACCAAACTCTTTTTTTATTCAACACTTCCAGCCGAGCGGACATTAAACGTTAAAAAAGAAAGAAAGAAAAAAGAGGCCGAAGCTACCGCCGAACGGATAATTTACTAACTTTCCCAATCCCCCGGCTGAGCGCGCTCGCATGTGTCGAATTAATTAGAATGCAATTTAATAGCCGATTCGAACGTAAATGGAGATCGAGCAAGGCGGGCTCGTCAACTGCACGACGCGGCCACCTTTAATTACCGATAACAAATGAAGCGAGCGGCAAAGCGAAACTCGAAATGCTCGAGTACACTCAGACCCTGGCCGGCCGGGTTGGCGACTCCAGCGGTCCCTCTGCCTTTTCCGTGAATTCGAGAAAGAGCTGGGAATCGTTAGGTCCCTCTTAATTTGGCGATTCGAGCGGGCCTGGCGCAGCCGAGCGCGAGGCGCGCCAGAGCGAGGTCAATGGCATTTCCGGGCAGTCCTCCGGGAGATCGACTAGGAGAGAAAGAGAGACAGAGAGAGAAGGAGGGTACAAAGGACTACTGACCGTTGATCTCCTGAAAGGAGAACCTGTAGATGATGACCCAGAAGTTGTAGAGGAATGCCAGCGAGACGACCATCGACCAATAGTAGCAGAGCCGGCCCGCCGGATCGAAGACGAAGGACCAGTTGGGCGCCCCCGTCCTGAAGCCCCGCGAGCCCGATTGGCCCGGGTAGCCCCGACTGCCTCGCTGTTGCTGCTGCTGCTTGGCCGTGTAGCGCCTGCGAACATCAAATTGAAGGCGACTTTCATTTTTTCACCTTTCGATATTTTCTTGAACTTTATTTAAATAATAGGGGAACTCGGGGCATAGTGGGCCTTGGGGCAAGGTGCGCCTTCGGGGCACAGTGAGCCACCCTATAGTAAATATGTCGCATTTGATGTGAAAAACATTTATTCACAAGTTTCATTTAAATTAAAGCATTTTGAAAGATTATCATTATTACATTGCAGTATTACTGTATACAACAATTATGTAATAATTATATAATATAATATTAAATATTATATATAATAATAATAATATATAATAATTATATTAAAAATTATATAATTTATATAGTAATACTGCAGTGTAATAATACAAATACTTTAATTTAAATGAAACTTATTAATTAATCCTTGCCCCAAGGCCCACTATGCCCCGAGTTCCCCTAGAAATTTATTAAGAAACTTTGTTATGATTACTTTTCTTATCTGCTTTTGAGTAAGTAAACACAAAATTTTTTGATAACTCTCATTGTATTATTAAATTTTTAAGAAAATGAAATAATTTTTTAAAGACAGGGCACTTGTTTCCCAGTGTAACGACTAAACTTTATTTTTTCAAATTAGTAGATTGAATTGTTAAAGATGTAAGTTCAGACCATTTTAGTTTTGTTTGAAAATATAAAAATTTTTTGTTCACATATATTTTTTCTTTAATTTCTCCTGATAAAAATCAGTATCAAATATAAGTATAAAACTATAAAACAGTATAAAACTAAATCTGCTTTTTTAAAAGTAAATAATTCTTGTTATTCTCGTTAGATCAGCAGACGAAAATAAACATTAGTGGTCACGTCGAGTTTTAAAACCGCAAGTAAATTATTTTAGTTTTCAATAATAAGGCGTTTGTTTTAACGAGTCAATTTATTCTAGTTGGACGACGTCTTATCATAACAGTATATAAAATCCACTTGATAAGATTTAGTCAGTATCAATAACATTTGCAGTCTAAAGACTAAACCACGATGAAAATAAATTATTATAACTTGAAAACAATTTGGAAACAGTATACTCTGTTAATTGAGTTAACAGTATTTTTTCAATTTGAAGCTACTGACGTTAATTTGATTTATTGAATGTTGACACAAAGATTTTTCATTATGTAGATAGACTCGATAAAATTTAATTAAATGCCCTGCGTTTAATTTTAACCTACTATAATTTCATAGAATTTGATTAAATTAAATGTCTTTTAATTATAACAGCAATTTTGTTTGAACAATACATTATTAAATACAGTTACGTAATTTATTACGAAATTCGAATTACAAAACAAGCACTTTTAAATTATTAAATTTCCTGTATAATTAAATCGCTGCATTGAACTCGAAACTAACGTTCCACTTCCAAAACCGAAAAAGCTACTTATAAAAAAAAAATAAATAAAAATAAAACTGTTTTAAAATCAAACCGCAGGGAAACGCGCTGCTCACGTAACAACAAAATAAACATCTGTCCGCGTTGCTTTTCAATTAAAACGCAATCTCCTAGTGTTCCACCGGCGAAGGGAGACCCTGCACTTTAATAGGAAAAATCCAGAGTGAGAGAGAGAGAGAGAAAGAGAGAGGGTCGCGTCGGTCACGCGTTGGACTTACGTTTCCGTGCCGTTGCAGGTGCTGTTGCCGCCGAGGTGGTTGATGGAGGCCGGCGTGTGCAGGTGGGAGGGCGTCGTGTCGCGGCCGGTCGTCGACGACGGGGACAGCACGGCATTCGGCAGCTTGAACCGACCCCTGAGGTGGTCCTTGCGCCGGGACTTGCGACTCAGGTCGAGCTCGCTTGCGCCCCGGTTCACGTACGCGCCCTGCAGCGAGTCCCGCGACGAGCTGAAGTATCGCTGCCGGACAGAGCAAACGCCCCAGCTTTACACGCGCCGCCTTTTATTTCGCTCTTTTTTTTTCCTCTATTTTATTTCTTTCTACTAGCTCCAAGAGCTTGGCCAAAGAATCTTTTATCTTCGGTCGCCTTTGACTCGCTTTTTTTTATTTTCTTTTTTTTCTTTCTTTTTTTTTAATACACGTCGTTTCATTAAAATTGCACACGCTTGGAAAATTACATGAATAGTGAAGTGAATGTGTACTTGTGTATGCGAGTACTTTATAATGTTCTGGCGAACGTAAGGTACGCGCATTTAGTTCGCTTAGAACGGACTTAATAAACGACGGCATTGTTGGAAAAATTTTAGTAAAAAAAAGAAAAAAAAAATAGAAATTTTTATACACGCGGTATTTTAATTTGGCATTTTGAGATTACATCACCGAAAAAAAAGTAATTCTTACTGTTTCGCAACAGTAATATCTGCTAGACTAGAAAAAGTAGATACTGCTTTGCA
>JAWWEP010000009.1:14823287-14834112 GCA_035582995.1 Sycophila quercilanae | reverse complement strand
AATATTTATTTCAATAGTACTTGTTAAATATTTCTTTAAATCAACTAAATATTTCTTTAAAACGAAATTAATTTATTGGTTTCTAAATGAATTTCGTAGTTTCAAAAAAATAATTACTTGATTTAAAGAAATATTTAATAAGTACTATTTAAGTAAATATTTACTTAAAATTACCAAATGTTTCTCTCCGTGTTCGCATCGCACATATACAATGATAAAAATTTAGAAAAAAAAAAACAAATTTACACTTGACCACGAGTTTGTCGAATCTCAAAAGCTTTATTGCACTACTCGCGGGTATAAGGGCTGGTTTTGATCAAGGGCCTTCGTAGTCGAAGCAAGTGCATAGAAAGAAAGGGGGGGTACTTTACCATATCTGTAAAGCGGCTCGTGGACGACGGGCAGATAGGACGGCGGCTGCGGCGGATATTGCGGCGGCGCTGGGTTACCCTTGTAGAGGAGGCCCGGGAGCTCGGGCAGCCCGGCCGCCCCGAGTAGGTACTTAATCGTGAAGACGACCACCGCGACGATGGCCGCGACGACTAGCACGATCTTGATCTTGATCAGCACGAGGGCCGCCAGGCTCTTCGCTCCACCCATAACTGCGAAACAGCCAGAGATATTCCCCGAGTGCTCGTCTACGCCAGTCTATACCTTTCGTGTGTGCGTGTGCGTGCGTGCGTGTGCGCGCGTGCGCGCGTGTGTGTGTGTGTGTGTGTGTGTGTGCGCGCACGTGTAAGCGCGGGGGATTTACATCGTCATATTTCCGGGTCGCTGCCGCCGCCGCTCACGAAATCCGTCCGAACGATTCCGGATTGGACTCTCCCTCTCGCTCGCTCCGTGTGCCCCCGCACCGGGCGGAGGGATCAACCGCGGAGCGGCCGCATCGCGCGCGCCGTGACTCTCTCGCGGCCCAGGGAGCTTTAAACCCAACGATCCGCGTCGGCGAAGCTCTGCATTAAGGCACGGCCGAGCGGCCCATTGAGATGCATGGACGTCACGCGGATAGATAAGGCGCTCGGGGCTGCGCACTGGAAGGAATTCCGAAGGTGGCCCGAGGGGAGGGTTACGATGACGCTGGATGATCGGCGCTGCCGATAGTGCACTTTCTCGAATGCATTAGCTCGAGGGCCAGATCGCGATAATTCCCGGGGCTGCGCGCACGAGCCGTGGACGCACCTTTGTTTAATGAGCTCGAATGAGCTAGTGATGTTGCGCGCGCCACGCTGCATTATGCAAGCGTCAATGTTTTATCGCGCTGGCCGCGTTCAATTTGCTTTTTTATCGAAGGTACGTACGGGGGGAGTGAATCTTTATTTGCTGCCTCTCCTAAATCGAAGTGAGGAGTACTTTTGCTCTGTATTTATAGTAAACAAATTTACAAATTTACTATTTATTATTATTTCGTGAAGAGCATATTTTGGCTAATGCTTCCGTAGCATTAGGAATTGTTTGAAATTAAAAGGTTTTACTTAATTTATATGCTTCATTTGAAATAAGCGAAAACCTCGATGAAAACTCGGGGTTATACTTTCTTAAACAGCATTCGTTTATCGATGTATGAGGTAAAATTGTAGACTGAGAGAATTTTCTCATAAAAATTACGGTGACTTTCCCTTAAAAATTACGCGAAAAAACGTAATCGTGGGACGGTTGACAGCACTGTAAATTTTTACGGGAAAATCACCGTAATTTTTACCTGAATCATTGTAATTAGTATTTCTCGTATTGTGATTGGTCGAGCGATAATTGTTTTTATTATTTATTTATATTATTGCAGTTTATGCGAAAATCTCTAAACAGAATCTCAGCGCGCGCCTGATCTAGTATTACAAAAAAATCGCTGTAATTTTTACGTGAAAATCCTCGTAATTTTTACAGGGTTTTTCTTGTAAAATTTACAAAGCTTGGCCAAACGTCCAAGATTCAAGTAAAAATTACGGTAAATTTCCCGTAAAAACTTACAGTATTACGTTTTATCACGTAATTTTTACGGGAAAATCACACTCACGAGAAATTTTTCTCAGTGCGATTATTTTGATTACTGCAGACCACGAATTGATAAAATATTTAATTAATTACTTTGAATACTATCGCTTAGTTTACGTAACTGTAACCATTAAATTTTCAAAAATGAATGCTTAATTTATCTACTTTTCCACAAGTGACTAGAGTACCGATTCAGCATCGCCTAGTGTAAGCAATTTAAAAATGGAGAGAAAACAGTCCGTTAAAAAAAAGCTTCGGCACGAGGGACAGACAATAATACAATCAAGAGCCAGAGCGGAGAGGCAAAATCATGTAAATTAATAGAAAACTCCGGAGTCGATGGAAATCTATTAAGAAATAGAGAAACAAAGGAAAGGTTAGAGCAAATGAGGAAGCGGTGCGAGAACCGAGCAGGGAGGACTCGCGCGACGGACCGACAAACAGAGAAAAATCGCACGAAAAAGTGGAGCTGGAAAGAGACAGAGGCTCGCACTGGGGACGGAGACAGATGGAGAATCGTAGACCGAGAGAGGAGGAGGAGGTGCGGAGCAGAGCGCGGTGGAAGGCGACCGGTGCGCGGCCCGGCTAAAGGGTAGTATGCTAATGCAATTATGGAAATCGCGGTATGGAAAGCGGACGAGCCGGGGCGAACGCGCGCACGTTCCCTCTGCAGACTCTCCTGCAGCGCGCGCGAGCGAGAGAGAAGGAGACAGAGAGCTGGTCCGAGCGAGAGAGGACTCGGCGCTCAGTTATACGGCGGCGGCGGCGGCAGCGGCTTTCGGATAAAACAGCTGTGTAAGTCGACGTGTTACGATAATCGTGAATATGTAATTACGGGAGAGGACGTGCGGATAGAGATAAACGGTGCTGAAGCCGCTTTGCCTTGCTGAAAACATGCGGGGATTTTTTTATTCGCCACTTTTTCTCGTGCCCGCGTGTGCGGAGTCGACGACGAGCTTTATCATGCTCTTATTTTAAAAGCGCCTCGAGCGAGCGACCGCGGGCCGGGCCGAGCGTTCGGCAGCTTCGCGCTTCAAATTTTTTTTTATGCCCGCCCCGCGGTGCGCGCTAATTGAGATACATTTTCAATTTAGCACTTTCGTATGCGGTGTTCGCGCTGCTCGGGAATGCGCGCTTCGGCCGACACTTTTTTTTTTTATGGGTTTGTTTTTTAACAGTCGATTCTTTCCTCTTTTTTTTTGCCGCGGCCTCCTTTTTCCCGGCGCTAAATCACTTTGCATGCGAAATCAGCGGTAAAATTGAATGCTCGACTGAAATCTAGATTTTTAATAAAGTTTCCAACTTGTTCTCGTTAGATCGGCCGCTTTTAAATTGAAGTACTCGTAAACGATTGCTCGATCATGCTTCTACCGTAAACAAGTGATAAATATTGTCGCGTCCAAACGGACTGAGAAAGTAGAAGCTTTTTTATTTTTTTAAACTTTCTCGTCAAGGTGATATGTACGACACTTCGCACACGCGTTTAAATGAATCTAAAAAGTAGCAGTAGCAGGGTAATAATGATTATGAACTTCGTTATTATTCACTTAATTTTCAACTTTAAGGTTTCTAAACGAGCTTCTGGAAAGTTCAGATTTATTAAACAGTTGCTAACTAGTGCAATAGAAAGAGTTAATTCTCGCTTAGAACACTTCGGTACACTTTTAACCTGGATATGTATATACATATAGATATATGCATATTTTTCTTCGAGTTACTTCAATCTAAAATTTGAAAGAATTACATTGCTCCGAAAGTAAGCCATATTTAAAGTTTTTTGTTTTCACTAAACTTTCTGCAGAGTATCCTTACATACACACACTGCACCGAAAGCGATACGCCGATCATAGTTAGACTGCACGGACCGTCGAAAAAGTATACGCAAGTCACGCGCGTTCGCCGCGCAAAACATAATTAAGTATTTCCTTTTTTTCCAAAGCCCGACGGCGTGCAAATTTAATTTACCCTCGAATTCGATGTTTAATTAAAATTTAACCCTCGTTTATTTTCCGCCGGCGCGCGCAGCTCCATCAACTACAATCCCGGAGAATTTCTATTATCCTCGCAAAATCCACCAAAGTATCAATCAAACATTCATTTTGATCGCCATCAGCGCCGGTTTAAACGAAAACAATAATGATTGCGCCAAAGCAGACCCTGGATCTCGGGGGCAGTCACCCGGCGGCCGTCCATGAATCACGAATTAAAGCTCGCCCGCGTCGCGCTGCACTCGCGGCACGTATGCGCGCATTCCCGGGCAAATCGCGCGACGGCCGCGCGCAATCCCGGGAAACGTCGGGGGGCTCGCCTGTCACAAAAGCCCGCGGCTCTGCAATTCTCGTGCCGAGCGTATAAACCGCCGCCCCTTCCCCCGTTCCTCCCCTCGCGCAGCGTAGCTGTCCGCGCGCTTACTTACGGAGTAACAGGTGATGGGGCTTGTGCTTGCGCGGCCGGTGCTCGAGGCCGGTGGCACCGGCCGGGGACTTCCGCAGGCCCAGGACATCGTCGGCGCGGAACAGCAGTAGCAGCGCCAGCAGCAGGATCGGAAGCGCGCCGCGACGACTCATCCTCGCTTCCCGAGAGGCTTTCTGCGGCGCGCGGGCCTTTATATAAACCCTCGCCGCGAGCGACAGTAGGCGAGCGGGGCACGCGGCTCGTAAACGCGCGCACGCAGCGAGAGCCACTTATTTAGCCGCGGTTTCACCGTAAACCCCGGGAGAGAGTGAGATGGGGAAGAGCCCGACGGTTTAATATGTATGAGAGAACAATTTGCCGGCCTGCGCGATATCGACCGCTTTTACGAGCGATTTTTCTATATGCAGTAGCGACGCAGCCGAATTCGGCCGTGATTATTCAGTGTGGTGGCCGCTTGCTGGAAATGAAAATTTCAGCAAGTATAATTTACTTTCGCGCTGCTTGCTTTCGTATAGGAGGCGCGCTCTGCAGTCCCTTACTTACGTTTTCTGATGGTCTTTTATTCAAGCGCGTCATTGATTTAGCTCGATCAAATTGTAATGAATTAACACTGTGCTTTTTCACATGATTTTTACTTTATTGTTTCTTACTCTCTAAAGTTGAATTTTTAGTGAACAGATTTTCCGCTAATCAATTTTTAAAATTCACTATCAATTAGTAGAATTTCACTAATTGAACTAGTAAAAAAAATTGTCTTCTTAATTGTGTTAGTGGAAATTAATAATTATTCACTATTTCAAATAGTAGATTTCCGCTAATTCATAGTGGAGCACTTTGCACTATTCAAATTGGTGCATAGTCACTACGAATTAGTGGTTTTTCACTAATTCAACTTTACAGAGTATGGATTTTATAAGGGATCGATTTTATTATACTTCATTGCAATTCGACGCCTCTTAAGGAAATTAAGATCTGCCGATTTTGCGGTAAAGAATGATATGCATAGACTTCGCAAAATTTCTGACGAAAATTTGCAGATCTCAAGGAGAATGCATTTAAGAGGTTGCGTTTTTTAATAAGCTTTCATTTTAAACTTGACTAAAGGAAAATGTAATTATTGGATTCGGACGTATCTCGGAGTCATCGTTTTTTGTGAAAAACAACACTTTAAAGGAGCGTCTCTATAAAAATTCCAAAATTCCGACATTTATTAAGCTCGTCTTTTAATACGCTTTTATTATGAATTCAATTTTAAAAAATATCCATAGAAAGCCCGAAGAGGGTAGTTTTTATTGCATTGCTAGAGACACATGCATCGCTCATTGTTAATATAGGTAACAAGGATGGACCTCGTCGCAGTGGCACAATATTGCACTGTGGTCTGTGGATGATATTCTGCGAAGCGAACAGTGTGTGCAGAATAACAATAACAAATTCAATAATTGAAACAGATGCAATGACAACATCTCAGCGATTACTTTTATTTTTGTTTCATACCGTACCGATTTTTACCTTCTCTTGATTATTATTTTAAAACAAAAACAAATTTTCGAAAAAATATAAATTCAAGTCATTCCACTCGTAACTTTAAAAAAAATGGGTTGAAAATTAATAATACATTTGCGCATGATATTTACAAATGTTTTCAACCCAACGTTTCTCTTACTGGAAAGACTTTTCGAAAATTTGTTTTGGTTTTTAAGTAATCAAAAAAATGTTGAAAGTCAGTATAGTAGATTTCTAACAAAAAGCTTAAAATTCCGCTATTGCATCTCAACATTTTTTAAGTGAATTTTATACAATCACGTAAAAAAATTGAATACCCATATATCAAGAGGTAAGTCTAAGTTCGAAGGAACGACCTGCGTATAACGAGGCCGCATCGCGCGCTTCTGTATACTTTGATTTTGGATTTTAACCCCAAAATTTTTTTTTAATTAAACGCTTAATTTTTTAATACTCGATTATATCCACAGAATCATCAAGAGTCTATATTTTATAATTAATTCATAACGAATTATTCTTTCCGATAATAAAATTCGAAACTAATGACCGACGAATTGCGCCCAAGTAGTGTAAAAATATCATCATCTCAATTACTCGTGCAATTGAATTTCTTCAGCACACAATCACAGGCACCGCGAACAAGCAATCCATCACAATGCATCGCGAAATCGCCGTGTAAATACGTAAAGGCATTTGTTAAACCGTCGCGACATTTACATTGTGAGCGTGCACGGGTTACGAGACGTTTTCGTCAAGATGAAACCGACATCGGTGCTCTCGTCGCGTCCCGCTCGTACCGGCTGTTGTCGGAGCGCGCGCGAGGCATGTGCGTGTTTGCCCAGGCTGTTTGAGCGATTTCGAATCCGCTGCGTCTAATTGCCGGGCTACTTACTTCCAGAGGTGCTGCGGTACGCGCCTGGCTGTCGCTGTTTATTTTCGAGAGCGTCCGCGCTTTCGTATGTTTAGCGGCGCGCGTGCGACCGCGGCGAAACGAAAGCTTCGATTTTGTCAAGCAAACAGGAGAACGCACGGATGGAATGGAGGGCGCGACTTTTCCCTTGCCGCGTGCTTAATGAGATTTATACTTTACTCTAGTACGCCACTTTACTGCTCGCTAAATACTCCCATAAATACGGGGATTTTTGTTCATGGGGGAGGGGGCATTTTCCCCTCTCTCTCTCTCGTTGATGTTCGAATTTGAATTGGTAACGAGAATTTTTGGTGCTTCTCGTCAGATCGTTATCGAATTCGGGGTGAGGAGATAACGATGTTTTTTTCATTTGAACTGAAGAGAGAGCTTTTAAACCGTGCAATGAATTTTAAGGCTATTGCAATGAATTGATATTGAAAAAGAAATATGTCTGCGAAGCTTTTATACTGATTTTAGTTTGCGTATTTTTATAATTTATAATTTTTAAGGAATTGTTTTCAATGAGAGCTATATTTAATTTCACATTTAATATGCATTGAAAAATTGAATTACTTGAAAAGCGGCTTTCAAACCAAGAGAGTATTACTTGCATTTGATAAAAATTTTGAACACGGTTTGTCATGCCCAAATAAGAAGAAAAATTTTTAATTATTCATGAAATTGTTGACGATGTTTCCTTCTATCGTGTACTTTTTCGATGGATTTATACAGGCTTTACAAGAATTAATTTATCATCGAAAAAACGATATTATAATGTTTTTATTATTGCAAGTACATTATTCATCTTCAAGAATTTACAGTAAATTCTACAGTGTTATTTTTTCAATAAAATAAATGCACTCCTTTAAAATATTTTTAATGAAAAAGATTGATTATTAGTTCATAAAACAAAAAATTTAATGCAAGACTGACGACTTCGACAACTGATTCTCTCGATGTTCAATAATTTTTTATGATTGTTGCAGCAGTCCATGAATGAATGAATTCCAAGTTGCTTCAAAGTAAAATGACCACACAATAAATTCACGAATCCAATAAAGCAAGTTCCCAATACTATAAAAAATTTCTCTAGAGTTCTCTCCCGTCTACATCCGCGTTTTACAAATCCGTGTATTTTCGCTTCTTTATACCAAACAAAAAAAAAAGCAGGCTAAAATCCAGAAAAGCTATCACTTTACATTTTGCATAAATTCGATGGAAAATAAGAGCTTTTCATAAATATATTATACTCATTCAGCTTTTTCATCATTCATAAATCATAATATTTCTATGACATACTTACCTCCTGGGCATCAAACATTTCTCGATACTTTGACGTCTGCAAGCGCACGGCGTACACAAAAGAATCTTTTGAAAAACTGATTATAAAAATAAAATACTGAACGGTGTACTCTTGCAATGACAACAAAAAAAAAAATGAGCGATGAAACAAATAAAATTCAAGCAAGCAATATAATCTTAAGTAACCGATGAGCCGAATCACGATAAAATTGACAGTCACGGAAGCATGATAAAGGTGTGGTGAAAAACGAGGCGGGTAAACACGGATCGAGGTGTACAACAAGTGCATAATCAGACACGTAACAAGCATAGCCGGGCGCGAGCGACGCGCGGCATTGAGCTGCAGCGATATGCTCGGGCGGGGGAGTGCGAGGGAGAGAGAAAGAGCGAAAGTATAGAGAAGAAGAGAAAACGAAGACCAGAGCTCGACGTGCGAGGAAAGTGGGTGTAGCGCGTTGAAAGCTGGCTTCTCTGGGAGTTACACTGTGGGGAAAGGCAGAAGGGTATTTTTCAAGTGACAGACACGACACACAACAGTTTTTTTTTTTTTTTTTTTAGCCAATATACAATATAATTTTATTGTGTTTATATACGTAATAAACAATTTTCTTGCTATTTTTTTGTTCACTCGTATCACTCCTTATATACGCTCTTATACTCCTTTTGTATTCTGTTTTTATATTAAATAACTTCCCCCACGATCCTCCCTTTTGCTTCGTTACGGCGAAGTAGCTTTTGTTTCCGCGCGAAAACGGTATGAAACTCGTAGATTTAGTTATGTATAGCTGTGCGAGATTTACCTTCGCTTAAAATAACTTTTTACTTTTCGACGGTATGGGGTATGCAGCGGGTGGTACGCACGTATATACAGTGCACTGGGATTTATTAGTTTAATATGTACATGAGTGAGTGCGCGTCTCGTGAATCTTGACGCAAGGCGCTCAAGACCTCGTAGACTTAAAAAAGTAAGCCTACGCTGAGAAAATATTATTTGGAAAAACAGAGTTTTAATTTTTGTTTATCAGGTGTTGATTCCTCGTTTAATTAGTTACATATTTTTTTTTTTATTTGTTTACAGGATTTATTGATCTTCAAACAAGTTGCTTTTTAGTATCTTATGCATTTCAATGCTATTATGAACATACTTTAGCGTTACTTTATTCTAAACAAATTAACAAATTAACAAATTAAGAATAACAATATTATTGCTAGTTTCGTTACGTTCCAAATAACAAAAGTACGTTAAAATAAGAATTAGCCGCTAATTTGAGTTTTCATTAAATAATTGAGCGCAAATACCTTTCCTGTATAATCGCGATGAAACTTTTTGTATTTCAGATAACAGAGTATAACCGAGGTGAACTTTAAAAACCGTTCGAGAGTTAACGAAAACGATTCCTCCCTGCAAGCAACTTTTACGTTACGAGGCAACTTAAGGGCGCAGTAAACAGAGCCACCCGAATCGAAGGTAAGATAAAGTTGAAATCGTTAAACTGAATTTAAATGATCTTATTTCGTCTAATTTTTTTCTTGTTGCTCAACTCGTCCTTGTATGCACAAACAAATGTATATCGCAAGAGCAAATGGTTTATCGAAAAAACATCAACCCCCAAAGGGATCATCGTATTATCTCAAGCGACACAGTTTTATCTGAACCCCCGTAGCTGCTAAAATAAATTCGGTGTGGATCGGTGTTATTTGTAAATCTTAGTTTCGTATTCATACAAATTTGTTTAAAAATAGATATGTTAATTTTGGCAGTGCAATTGTTAAAGATATTTATCTTCATTTGAATTTATAAGAAAAGTCAATCCAATGATTAGAAACCGAATAATCGATGTGCATTCCCTGCGCCGACACAATTTAAAATTAAGTACGCCATATTCTGTCTTTATTAAAAAAAAAATCTTAAAAAGACTAATCCAAGTGTCGAGCCCACCCCGCGCAAATTTTTTTTTTTCGGAGCAATTTTTACGCGGAAACTTTTAAACGCGATAGGCCATGCCTGGAAAACAAAAAGCGTATAAAACGAAACTACGGGTTTACGGCTATCATCTTTTGACACTAGAAGATGCCTTTAAGAGCTTAATCAAAACCCGTGACCCGGATACGGCGCGATACTTTCCTTGTTAGTACTTTTTAAGGTAAAAAGAGCGCCTTCATCCTCTCGGGCCCGCGAAGACGTTGCGCCTTTATTTTTAGCTTCTTTTTAAATTATGCCTTTGAGAATCGCTCGCGAAGACACCGACCCGTTCTTTCCCCTCTTCGTTACCTTTTTTCTTCCTTCTTCCCCCAGCATCATTATTAGCCAGTGTCACGTTACATAGTTACACTTTATGTAGGACAAATTAATCATCTTCCGCGTGTTTCTCAAAAGAACGTCAACTTTAGATTAACGCAGCGAAACATTTTCAGGGACTTCCAACTCTGCTTTTCGTAAAGCAAAAGACGTACCTTTCAGTGAAAAATATTCGTCGATTACACAATAACGGACATATGCCAGCCTACTACCTTTTATTAAAATACCGCAGAGTTTAGGGCTGCACGAGACTCGAAACTATTTTTGGTCTTCTCTTGATCTTGTCTTGTATTTCAAAACAAGATGACGAAAAAATGTTCAAGACAAGGGAGTCGGCACTCTTGGTTTTGTCATGTGTCTTAAAAAACGGAATTTAAATTTATCAAGTACGTATAATTATATAG
>JAWWEP010000009.1:14790148-14809286 GCA_035582995.1 Sycophila quercilanae | reverse complement strand
TCGCTTGACCAATCACAACGCGAGAAATACTGACTACAATGAAAAGCCCATGCATTTTTTATAAAGGGATTTATTAAATTAACGAGCGCTGAGTGATCTTTTTATCGGTAAAATGAAGTGCATTAAAGCGGAACTGCGTAAATCTATAACGTGTAATGTCAAAGTTGAATTCTAATGATTACGATAAGGGATAGTGAATGTAATAAAATTTAATCGATGATTCGGTACAAGTTTTTATCTCCTCTAAAATAGTTTTATGGCCAAGAATAAAAATTTCTGCGTTAAAACATCTTCTTGCAATTAGTGAAGTTCGCATCTTAAGCGTTATTTCTAAGAGTGCGCTAAAAATTTACGACCATAAAAGTGTGTCGAAGTAAATCGATTTACAGTAAAGGAAGTTACCGTGGATTGTGGATAATTTCTATCAAAAATTGCTCGTTTGAAAACTTTTAATTAACTAATTTCGAAAATTATTTTTATGAACTCGAATACGCGCTCGCGAGTCTATACTGCGCATATTAAAGCCATATTTTTATTTACTTTCTCAAATCCCTGAAAATTCTGTTCTTAAAATCCTAATTACATGCCGTGATTTAACTAAAAAAAAAACAGGCGTAATAATCAATATTGCGAGTTTATCGCGATTAACACGCGACGAGTATCGCCTTTCATACTAATATTATCCGAAAATTTGAAAAGCTTGGAACTCGTTGAGTGCTTATGATTTATTCCTCATTTCCATTTGCCTCTATTATTTACTATTTTTATTTATATCCTTTTGTAAATTCTTTTTTTTCGACTTAACTACATCGAGGTCAAACTACTGCTTAAAATACACATTTCCTTTGATTATTATCAAGGCACAAGATAACTAGGGTGCTCTTAATTATTAAATAATTCCGCATAGAATTATGCACAATTAATCGAAGCAATCATGTTAGTGCAAAAGTAAGAAGGACCAATTTAATTTACGCCAGAAATAATTGAACGCCCGGAAAAGAATCCCAAACGCAATGACAATAAGCTTCTGCATTTCATAGCGCAATCGTGGATTTCTCCCCGCTCGAGGCATAAAAAAAGCTACTGTCACACTCGAACTCGACTCGGGTGAAAGTCTCGCGTGGGCTTCCCGGCCATAAGCGATATTCCCGCTCCGTATGGACGCTGCGTCTTCGCGGCGGGCAATCAGACGGGGATGTCGAAGGGCGAAGGGCGAGGAAACACGCGAGCGGCAAGTGGTGTGCGGCTGGGACGTGTGCACGCTATATTATACGCACGGCGAGGGCACGCGATTCCGCTGACAGGGTGAAGAGCGCGCGCGTAGAGAAAGGAGAGAGGCTCTCCCGGCGAGCGAAGAGCGACGGGGACAACACAAACTAGCGTAGCGGAGATGGAAGGAAAACAAGTGGAGGGTGGAAAATACTCTAGACGGCTTTTCTCAAACTCCAAGTGAACGAGAGCGGAGAGAAGGTGGAGGGAGAAGGACGGAGAGGGAGAAATATTAGGCTCTTTATCTTCGGATCTCTCCCGGCTATAGCCGCCGTCGTTTCTGTATATTAGTATTGTTATTTTTTGCCTCTTGCCGTCGACGTCGGCGCTTCCCTTTCTTTTTTTTTTTTTAGTAGATTTCATTGTAATTGACCTTCTTTTTTGCGTCTCGCACGGGCGCCCCGGGAGGCTGAGGGACGGCCGGCTTAAGCGCCGCAATCGGCTTGAATTATTTCGAGAAGGTGGGGCCACGGGCCCGCGAGGTACAAGAAAAATGCATTAAATTACAAATTCAAATGGAGCCTTCTTTGTGCCTCATCCAATCTTCTTAAATCGCCGATATTTTTTTTTTTTTTTTTTTTTGCTTCTTAAGTATAAATTGAGGGCTTGTTTGCATTCAATGGTAAACGCTTTTTTATATTCATGCTCATCAGAGTACGTCTTCAACGTTAATAACGTCATTGCGGTAATGGTTTCGCCCGCCCACTGAATGAGGCACTGCAAAACACTGACAAATATTTGATTTATTGTCCAATATTAAATGATACTCGTGTTATTCTACATTGATAATTTATAAATTAATTTATTGCTGGCTCCATTGTTATGATATTTAAACACAATTTTCAATTACTGTAATTGATATAATTTATTCGGCCTAATAGGATATTCCCTCTAAAGTTGAATTAGTGAAAAACCACTAAGAATTAGTGAATTCCACTAAATATTAGTGAAATTTGCTCCACTATTTCGAGATTAGTGGAGCAAATTTCACTAATATATAGTGGAATTCACTAATTCAACTTTAGAGAGTTCCATCGATAAATTACATTCAAATTTTTTATACTTTATTATACTTTGTATTTATTTTATTTTATTTTATTTTTTTTTTTATTTTTACACCATTATACGGGCTAAAAGCCCATTACAAAAGTAAATAATAAACATTAAAATTAGCTTAAAACTAAATATACAAAGAAAATAGAGATTAAAGTGAAGGGGCACAGTGCAAATTCTAAGACACCAAACAAAATAAAGGAAGCTAAAATTTCTTAGTATTTGAGCGCAGTGCAGTCTTGAAAGCTCCAATAGCATCGATACTGGTGATTTCTGCGTTACAGAAATTACAATTACAGAAAATAATTTTTTTTTTTAAATAACAATACTTTTGCCACGTTTCGAGAATTTATTTATAAAATTAGGTGAACAAACATAATCGAAGGATGGTTTGTAAGGCATGGAATAAATCACTGTAATATTTACAAGAAAAACTCTGGAAAAATTATATGTATTTTTCCGGAAAAATTTCGGGTACACTTGCGGAGCTTTTTTCGTAGAAATTACAAAGCTCCGCTAAAAGCTTCAGGTATAAAACTTACACGCATATTTCCAGTACTTTAAAGCCTCAGCTACGTTTTTTTTCGCAGGGAGCATCAGCGCAATTTTTATAAGAAAATTCTTCAAGTGCACTCTTATTTAAAAAAAAAAGAAAAAGCTTCAATTATCGCCAAAGCTCACGTAATTTTTCGTTCAAAACACCTTCATTATTCGCGTATTTACGAGTACAGCCCAAAATTCTCTCTAGCTGCGGACACAACAAAAAAGCTAGCGACATATCCATAAACACATTTGCCCAATCGAGGACATAAAATGCAATATCGGCCCCCGCAGAATCGATTCCAATTTGAGCCGGGGAGCACGGCAAGAAGCCGAGTGAGATCCTCGAGCGAAAGCGCATTACTCAAGGAGCCCATCCCCCGTCATCGCGCTCCCAGATCAAGGGGATTTTCCCGCGCGCCCGGCAAACAGTCCATTTCTTCACGGATGACCTGGCTCGCGCGCCTCTCCCTCCGGCCGAAAGCTCGTCTCCGTCGCTTTGAGAGGCATCGATGAGAGCGGCCGACCGAGGGGCAGGAGGACGGGCGAGGGGCTAACTAGCGGTCCACCGGGGGTCCGAGATGCGCGCTCGCTCGAACTTGGAAATTGCAGCGCGAGTTAACGGTGTCGCAGGCCGAGAGCGGCATTTAGCCGATATCGACGTTTCCGCTATATAATTATCGACGACGCGACACGCGACGGCCCGCCGTCATTTCT
Source organism: Sycophila quercilanae (assembly GCA_035582995.1). Taxonomy (NCBI): domain Eukaryota; kingdom Metazoa; phylum Arthropoda; class Insecta; order Hymenoptera; family Eurytomidae; genus Sycophila; species Sycophila quercilanae. The sequence continues at coordinate 14,805,707 of JAWWEP010000009.1, read as the reverse complement.
ACGGCTCAGCGGGCCGGAAACACGTGCATGCCCCGGCGGCAGCCAACTTCAAACGCACGCGCGCGCGTTTTCACGGTGCAGAGGCGCGAGTGCGCGCGGTATATACCTATATGTACACGTTGCATCGGACGCAGCGCGCACGCCTTAATCTTCTGTCTTTGTGCGCGCGAAGCTCCTCCCGCCTGTAGTACATGTACCTCGGATTGATGTGTCGCTTAATCGCCGTGCGCTTTGCTCTATCGGAACTTGTCCGTTACCTAAATTAAAAGCTGCTTGGGCTTCTTACGGGCAGACCCCTTTTATATAGTTTCATTAGTCGTTGTCAAGTCACGCGTAAACTACCCTTCTGAGTTCGCATTAATCAAAGAATAATAATACTTTTGAGCTTTGTCTACTCGGCCTGCTCTCTTCGTTAATTTAGTTTTTTTCCTTAGGAAAAGTTTATTAGTTTATTTATTATTTTATATAGATATTTTAATAAATTCTGATATAGAGAATTGTATACATACAAAAGAATTGTTGATTTTATGCAGATTTTCCGTAGAATTTATAGAATTCCTAGATAGGATGTGCAGAAACTTTATGTGAAGATTTTCTGCAGAATTTGAGAAAAAAACTTGTGCACATAAACGCGGAAAAAATTCTTTATAAACGCACTGAGAGAAATGTTTAGTAAAAATTATTATACTGTATATAGGAAAATGGTTACAAAGTACCATTATGAAAAAAAACTGTACTGTATAGTAAAATTTGCTATAAATACAGTAAAAATTACAATACTGTAAATTATGGTAATTTTTTTCATAATGCCAGTCTGCAACCACTTCCCCATACAGTACAGTAATTTTTACGATAAATACAGTAATTTTTACTAAACATTTCTCTCAGTGAACTGTAAACGGTAGAAAATGTATGCATAAATTTTATTACTTTTCAATAAAATAAAAACCAATGAAGATAGGTTTAATTTTTATTGAACACTTGCTGACCTTTGCTATGGAAGCTCAATTTGCAGTCGCCTGTATAAACAGTTGCCTGGACCGATACAAGGCAGCGGCATGAAAAAAGCGGTCGAAATTTCTCCTTTGTCTGTTTATCAAAGCGTTGAAAAATTCGTCAAAAAAAAAGGCCGGCCAAAATCCCTTTATCTCGGCATTTTAAACCTTTTATCTTTCTCTCCCAATATTTGTCGCTCATCATTTACCCGCGCCCCGCTGCAGGCGGTGCCGCGCACATGGCGCACCGGAGGTGTTCGCCCATTGTGTGCGCGAGGGGTGACGTGCGCCGGCGAATCAAGCGTCTGGGACGCATATTTGATTGAGGAGTGGCGCTTTGACGCGCCTCTTTGACGCTCATCCACCCGCCGAATGCACACCGACTCGCACTCTTGTTTTCTCTTCCAATTTTTTGTTTAATGCGCATTAATGACGCTACGTTTCACTCCCTATAGAATGTGCAAGCTTTTTTAAGAGACGCGCTCACCGCAAGTGAAGTTCGGATTTTGAAAGTCGTGCGCGGGCCAAAGATACAGATTTTGCGAACATCGCTGGAGACACGGTATTATAGTAGTGCATAAGCGCTACATTATGCCGGGAGCTGTCGGCGTGATGTTGAATAAAAATAGACGCCGAGGTGCGTGGAGTGAGAGCTTGCAAGAGCTTTTCGATAGAGCGCAAAAGCTAATGTTTTTGCTTGTAGAGCTTAAAGAGATTTTTATAATTACTAATTTGAAAAAGGGAAACGTGGTGTTTGAATTGAAAGTAGAATTTATAAAAAAAAAAGTTAATTAAAATGTGTTTATCTAACAAGATTGCGTGTACACGCTGGATTCTATCAGTTGGCGATATTTATAAAAATGAAATTTTTTTGTAAGATAATGCAATTTATCTCAAAGAAAGTTTCTAAAAATGTGTCGTACATTGCCGTCGAGCTGTACTTAGTCTACTATTTATTTTATTAAATTTCTTTAAATTTTAAAAAATTAATGAAAAATCTTTTGAATAAATTTAAATTCTCGATTTACGAATTCATATGTTTCTTCTGCTTTCAATTCACGCGTACCCTCCCACAATTTTTCCCGCAATTCCCCCGCACCATGGATTCGACTTTTATCCGAACGCCACATATATACGCATGAAAAAGCGCCGCTCAAACATTTAGCGGTTGCGCAGGTATAAAGCGTATAATGCATACACGCAGATGCTCGATATTAAAAACTGCTCTAGCTGCAAGCAATAAAATCGCCCCACGTATGGACGCACTTATTTATTTAAGAAAACAAAAAATAGACTTTTCCACTGTTTAAAAAAAAATGTGTTGTTTTCCCACAGTCATTCAATTTTTAATTTACCTTTTATAATCGATCAAAATCGTTTTATAAGCCCAGGTGTGAGCACGGCAGCATTCCATTGAAACGAACGTAAATGAAATTATCATCTCATAATTATTTTTTATTGTCTTCGTTTCACATGTGACACGTTTTCAATTCGCGCAGGTATTTGCAAAGCTGACACAAACACGCACCCCTCACCCTTTGCCCCGTGCTCCCAGTATATGGACAAACGAGGAATTTAAAGTTTAATTTGAATTTCATTAAAAAGCTATATTCAAAGCAGCATGCTTGCACGCATCAATTTAATATTATCTCGGCGCGCGGGCGCAACTTAATAAAAGCACCGGCGGTGGAAATGCGCGAGTCGGGAGCGCGCGAATGCACCGAATTCGAACTGGGATATCGCTCGGGGTCGTGCCCGGAGAAATTCTCTCATTTTTCCGCGACTTTATATATACCTATACTCAGACAACTGGCCAAGAAATAAAGAGAGAAAGGAAGAGAGAACGCGCGCTTGGACAAAATGGAATAGTGCGCGAAAGAAGAAAAAAAAAAGAAAGAAAAAAAAACAACAAGTAGGGGGCGGAAGGGTGACTGTGGACGAGGAAAAGGGGGAAGGGGGGGTTAGCAAGGCGATATTAAAACTCTCAACCTATGGCGGACTAAAGTATTCGCAGAATCCACGGACATCGAGGTCTTATACGTACGCATGTAATAAAAGGAGGATAGCGTCATTTCCGCTCGGTCGGCCATATTAAAACTATAATGCGCGACTGGGCTCCAACCGCGTGAGTAAAGACATCCCTGTCGTTCGTACCGTCGCGGCTTTAAACCTGCTTCGAAGTTTATGACAGTAGCAAATGAACATTCTTGCTTCCTTAATGAAATCGATCGCGTACGTTTGTTCTTACAATGCCATTTCTCGCTTTAATTTATAGCACGCATTAAGCTCTACCGCTGCATTATTGAAAACAATTTGTTTGGGGGAGCTCTTTAGCTTATTTTTTTTTACGGCGATCCTTGAAATGTCTTCTGGCAGGTAATTATTTTTAAAACGAATGGGCTTTTTTTTAAATATAATCAAGGAGTACATAAATCTAGCAAATTTTTAATTCTTTTTTTAGAGATAAAGTTTTTTTTAAAAGGTGTATCAAGTAGTAAACTTAATAATTGACGCTAAAAATTTTAGTCTAGAAAATTCAGGACTGCAGATCCTGTTTTTCACCGAAACACTGCACAGATTAATATTTAAGTGGAAGTAATGAATTTCTTCTTGAGTGGAGCTTGGTAACAAACATTTTTTTAAATAGGAGAATTTACATTCTTGCGAAAACAGTATACAATTACTCGAAAACCAAAAGTCGTATAAATATACATAAAAAGAAAAATAAAGTAAAACATAAAAGCTGTAATGATGCAAAGTTATGTGTAATTGAAAATTCATTAAAGATAACAAATGAAATTTAACGTAAATTATGTATAATAAATTTCTTCATTTATTTCGATATTATTACATACGCCCAGCTTTCAAACCGATAAAGATATGTTAATCCGTTAACTTTTAAACTGAAGCTTTTATACTCTACTTTAATTTTATCTTTATACGCGAATTGCACGACTTTAGTTTCCGAGCAACCAACAATATTTGTGAAAGCATTATTTTTAAAATAACTCCTTTATAAAACATACAAAATTTTTTTAAATATCTTTTATCATCGTATCGAAGTTTTATTCAAGAAAATTCTAAAGATTTATTCTATACGCGGTTGGATGGAAAAGAGAATCCTAACCACCGAATCACCTTCAGTAAGTAGAGATAATTCTCATCATTAATCGGAAACTTGTAATAAAACTAGAGTCTTAAATCTTTTATCTGATACATTAGCAAAGTTTATTTGATACCGGATCTCCTTACGCTCTTTATAAGACAGAGGATAATTCTTTCTGCCTAGCAGCCAAGAATGAGGAACTCCGGCAAAAAGAAAGTGAGTTAACGCACGCCCAGGATCGTACAAAGAGATATGAATGAACTTACACGCGGGCGGTGCGGCGGAGGAGGGGATTTAAGTCTCCCACGTAGGTATAAGCGAAGCTCAGTTCTGTGGATTTAGAGCGGGACTCGACAATCGTTTTTCGCGGAGCAAAAGAAAGAGAAAGAAAGAAAGAGAGAGGAAAAGAGCCAGTGGCGCCAGGAGAGAATGTATAAACGCCAAAAACGCTCTTGACTATACCAGCGAGTGCTTTAAGCAGCGGCTCCTTTTTCCTCCTGCCTACGACTACGACGCCTGCCCTTTTCTCCGTCTCTTTCCGGTAAACCGAGGCCTCCTCCTCTCGCTCACTCCTTCGTCGTCGTCCGAGCTGTCGTCCTCCTTCTTCTTCTCCACGGCTTGTGCGCCTGTACAAATAACACAATTTGCCAGGGCATGCATAATGCATGAAAATGGCATCAGTAGTTCGCTTTCTCTTTCTCTCGCGCACTTTTCGTGTTGGACCAGAAGCAGCATGACTCCTTGTCTATAATAGAATCTGCGCCATTCAGCTCCGATTCCGTGAGCATACAGCGAGAAGAAGTCGCACGGAGTAAAGGTATATAACAACGAAGCGGAGCATTCAATTTACAGAATCTTTCGCGCTCTGATCCGCGTGTCTCCCGTACGCGTCTTCTCACTTTCAACTCCTCGCTCGTCGTACCTTCACTTTTCCTCGTCGCAGTCCCCTTACGAGGCGAGGTAGACGTGGAACGATGAAACGGACGGAATAAAGAGTATGAGCTTCGTGAACGACGCAGCGAATGAACTCTTTAACCTTAAGCTTATATATCAATTTGTCTTAATCACTTGTGCAATGTGCAGGCATGTCTTCAGCTTCTAGTGTTAGGAACACGTGATTGCGATCTACGAAATGGTACGTGGCTCGTTGAAATAAGAAATATATAACCTAAAGGTGAACATTTGAAGAACGTTAAAAGAAGAGAAGTGTCGTATCGAAAGATGAATCATTGGCCTTCAAGTTTATTGAATCAGACGTTTTGGTTAATTAAGAGACGAGTTGAAAGTAGCGTTTCGATGGATTAAACCGGTTGTTATTCTATAACGCCAGTTGTATCTGTCACGTTTAAGAATGAAAGACAAGTTCCAGCGATATCAGTTTGGGCGAAAGATTTGGTCGGTAGACGAGTTAAGATTGGAATAAAGAGCTTAAAATTCGAGCGATGAACAAGCTTTATTGAAATTTCAATCCCGGTGTTCGGCAGTATCCTTCTTTGCTGAAAGACAGGCTCGAGGAGACAGGCTGGAGGAGTAGGCGAGCAAGCAGCGGCGATCTAACGGAGGAAAAAGAAAGGCCGGACCGCCGAGGGCCGGAAAAAGGAAGAAAAGCGACAACTGTCTCGGGCGGGTAGAGGCCAAGGGATAAGGAAAAAGCAGAGGAGGCAAGCGAACCGTTAGCTTGGTCGAAATAGAACAGAGAAATAGCGAAGGGAAGAAATTGAAAGAGAGCGGCGGGAGGACGGGGAGTAGAGCGGCGCGCGCGCGCGCGCGCGAACCTCCAAGGCTCCGAAACTCTCGGTCCAACTTGAAGATGGGCCAAACTCATTCCAGACTTGGCGAACCGCTGAACGACCGAGGCGTATCCATCCCGGCAGCCTGTGGCCCGAGAGTAAGGAGGCAAGGGCGGCGGGCGTGGAGGGTGCGCGGCGTGCACTAGCCCGCTACTTCGGCCGTGTTCCTCTCCTCTCCTCTCTTCTTGTTCCTCCTATATATAGTAGCGACTCCGCTTCTTCTTCTTAATACTCCCGGAGCGGGCAAACTTGCGAATTTTCGACGTGATTTCAATCAGCGAACAACTTGCAAAGATAATTTGCGAGGACGTTAAAGGGAGGACTACGCGAGCGCGACACTTTTTGCTTTTCGCTACGCCCTGTTACACCCTGCCTCTCTGCTTCTCTCTCTCTCTCTCTCTTTCTCTTCTACCACCTCGATGTTCCTCGATAATGTGCGCGAGAATCTGTGCGGAAGATTTCATCTATACGGCTGCTTCTGCGTCGTTTTAAACTTCTTAAAACCGAGGATACACAACCTGGTAAATATACTCGATTAAATCCGATTTATTAATTGGAAATCTTAATAAGAATTAATGCACATTAACTGGAATGCGATTAATTCCGATTATTTTGTATAATTAAGATTTTCAATTAATACTCTGTAAAAATAAATAAGTGAAGTTTGACTAAAATAAGTGAATCGTCACTTATTCCACGTGAAAAGTCTTCCACTTGCTGCAATAAGTGGAAGATATGTAATGTGAAATAAGTGACTATTCACTTATTCTAGTGAAATTTCACTTATTCATTTTTAGAGGGTAAATCGGATTTAATGGACTATTTTTACCAGGGCACTGAGAGAAATGTCTAGTAAAAATTACTATACTACATGGCAAAGTGGTTACAGACTGAGATTATGACAAAATATTAATTACTATACTGTATAGTAAAATTTGCTATAAGTACAGTAAACATTACAATACTGTCTGGAAAAAATTACTGTATTTCTGGCAAATTTTACTATACAGTATGGTAATTTTTTCATAATGGCACACGAAGAGAAATTTTTTAGAAAAAATTGCACAATACGTATATTAGACCGAGTCACCGACTGGCCAAATGAAGACATTTACCAGACTGGCGAGCAAAAATTACTAGAGTTACAGTTAAAATTACAATACTATATAGTAAAAATTAGTTAAACTCTAGTAAGTTTTACTTGCCAATCTGGTAACTTTTTCATTGGGCTAGTCTGTGAACCACTTACAAGTCAGTATTGTAATTTTTGCCAGATTCATTGCAATTTTTGCTATAAAATTTCTCTCCGTGTAGTCTGTAACCACTTTCCCATACAGTATAGTAATTTTTACGTGAAATATAGTATTCTTTATTAAAAATTTCTCTCAGTACAACTATTAATGACTTCTTTTTAGTTCTTAATTTTTTTTTCTTCGTTCCTAATTACAGAAAGGAGCTTCTATTAGCTCCTTTGTAATAATTTATTTATGATGTTTCACTGATTTAATGTATAACGTTTAAAATTGATTAAATTAAATGAAAATTACATTACTTTGCAGCATTGGACTTCTTTTAAATCCGTGAAACATTGTACATTTAATGTAGAAATTTCCTGCGCAGTATAAATTTATTGTGCAATTTTTTATCCCGTAGTGTTTAATTTACTATACAGCGATTGTTAGTACGTACTTCCCCTGCAGTTGATAGATTATTCGTTGAAGTAACTAAAAGAAAAGATTAATTTTTATCAACGTCATCATTTTTTACATCTTTAATACTTCGCAATTTATTATTCAAAAGATATACGCGAGAGCATAAATTAAGATGAACAATGGCGCGAGATGAATTGGCCGTGATGTACCGACACCCATCAGTTAGAGATCGCGAATTTTCAAGCGTCTCTTATTACCCAACCCGACGATTTGATAAGGAACTCCCCGTATATATCCTTTACGAGCGAGCGAGAGCGAGGAGTCCCTAATGAATATCCCGGTAGGAGGAGCAGACAGCGAGAGATTATAATGTAAGGAGACTCGATCTGTCCCCGCGCGGGATACAGTCGCGCCGCAGCCTGTCACTTTTTATTTTATAAAGGAGAAGAGCTCGCCTCGCCCTCTCCCCACTTCTGCCCCCTTTCGTTACTTACTTAGCATAATGGAGATTAAAAAAATGGTTACACGCCAAGGGATTTTTCGGCAGAGCGAGGGTGAAATCGCAGCGTTGGCGGTCTCGTAATTTTATTAGCGGTTATATCCGTACCTTCCTTTTCTTTTTGTACCACCAGCTTCGCCCTTTCTTTCTCTCTCCTTCGCTCTCGCGTTATTCGTATATTAAAATCGGGCCGACGCGATGAAATGAAGTGCCGCTGATGTTCACACAACTCGCGCGCGCCGTTTATGCTTAAAGTCTATACGGGTGTATGCGGAGTTGTACACAGCTTTTAATTTAATTACATCGCATGAACGTGCGGGGAGATAGACGCTCTTTTATTTTCGGATACTCAACAGCTGCTGTTTGGATAAATTAAACTGAAATTCGTGGCAAGTTAGAGGTTTATCGCAACTCGTTATGTGCCTTTTCTCCTTATCCTTTTTTTTTCGGAGCACGCCCGAACGCGAGCGATCGCTCGGGAGGGAAATTTAATTATGAACTTCTTCTTTTTTCTTTTTTAGTTTTATCCCGAGAGTACTATAAATCGATGGCAAATTTTTGCGGAAGCATACATTAAGTGGAATAGTTTTCGGGGACGTTGATTTAAGTGCGTTCGGCCAAAAAGCATTGTACTTACTGAAATGGGAGAAACCAGGGCCAAGTGTGCGTCGAAGTGAAGTGCACATTCGCGTGTCTTTTGGACCAATTTCAAGTCTCAGACCTGTAACAAAAAAAGCAAAAGTACCATGCGTGAGATTTATAGCTGTTTTCACGGAGCAATGCCATTTTAAAGTAAAACTTTAAAGCTCCAACGCGTAAAATTGCGGACACCCAGACGTCGCCAAGATTCAATTTGTGCCCTTCCCTCGAGTATAACGCAATCGAGAGCTCCATCCGCACGAGTCAGTTAACGATCTGCATCCTTAGAAGCGAGAGTCGCCGATAAATAAGCCGTGAAATGGGGCGTGCTCGCGGATAGGCGCATTGTTTATCCCCGGCGCCAGCCTGACGAATCGCCGGAGCGAAAAAGAAATATCGCGCGACGCGTAGTCCCCACGCACCCGGACTCATTTGCCATCCAGAGCGGCCGGCCGATATCCGTCCGAGGACAAAGAGGTGGAGTCACTGCGATAAAAAGCGTGGAATTTAGCATCTGCGGACTTCCCTCTCTCTTCCTTTCTCTCTCTCACTCTCGCTGTCGCTCGTCCGCCCGCGAGCGGAGATAAGACGGCGAGCCGGCGCGCAAACACCCCCGCGCCGAGCCGTGGAGATTAGACAATGGATCGACGGCGGCGAAGCTCGGAGAGACGAGGAGTGCGGCTAGCACTGGGTTTTCCTTCCTCCCGGGCCGTCGCCGCCGCCGCCGTCGTCGGGTCTCACCGCGAGATAAACTTCGATGGTTAGCCGTTGCGTAACTCGAGATAACAACGGCGCGAGGAACAAGCGTTATCTTGTCGCGGTACACGCGGAGATAACTTTCGACCTCGAGGACAAGGGACGGGGGAGGGATAAATGCTCGCTTGAAGGTACGCGCCCGTACCGGGTAATTGACAACGCGCGCTGCTCGTAAAATCGCAAGGCAACGGCGCGAGCGCAACTTTGGGCTCACGCGCCTCTGTGTATATACAGCCCCGCCGACGTACAGCTCGCATGAATGATGCTTGATTTTGTTCGGAGCCGGCGAACCGAGAGTCTATGCTCGTGAGGTTGAAACAATGCGGCTTTTCGTTCAATGGTAAATTTTTAATTGCGTTATTTGAAAAGCAATTGTTCTGGCAATTCAATTAAAGTATCCGCCGACGTTGAATCTTTAATATTTAATAGTGACATTAATATAATCTAAAATCGAATGAGATATCGTCGGACACTTTTTAGACAGAGTTCGTGCATTTTTTATCTAATTGCAGTGTAAATATAAAGTACAATATTATTGAATGAACTCTGACTAACTGAAAGTGTTGAGCACTTTAAATCAGTATTTTATAAATGAATTTTATATACTTACAATAAATCACTACTCGTCCACTTAATATTGTAAATTATACATAGAATAGAATAGAATAGAATAAGATAGTTGTTTATAGCAAATTACAATATTTACAAATTATCCAAATTTCAATATACATCGCATATAAATGTATGAAAACAATTTTGAGTTAAAAATTACTTGGCAAAATACAAATTTTAGAAAGATTACAGCCATTTTAAAGTTATAGTAAAAAGTAAAAAGTACTTATTACACTTAAGTGATATTTATATCACAGTCGTTTCTTAAATAAATAGTACTGAAAAGTAAGTCCCAGTTTCAAAAGTAATATCACATGTAACACTGATTAAAAATACTATTATCAAGGGCTCAAACATGAACGTAGAGACAATTTTTCGATAAAAAAAATTATATTTTAACTATTTGTCTTTTAATTTAAAAAAAGGCACTCGATCCCATGATCAGTCAGCACAATCATTTACGCAAAAACGCTAAATTTCCTAAATATAAGCGTTTCTTGGAGTAAACTACAGCAGGCATGACTACCTCAAAATTTCCAAAACGCACAAAGAAAAATCGGCCCCTCCGAAAAAAAAACCATCGCGCCTAATTCATCACAGCCTTCTTAATCCCCGAAGAACGTTAAACAAAATTCCAGCGCGAGTCGCGCGAGTGTTAACACCAGTCGGCAAAAGAAACGAGAGGAAGCGGCAGGCGAAGACATAATAGACCGGCCGTTACTCCCTGTTCGCGCCTCTCAACGTCGCTATTCGCGCGCCTCCGAGAAGCCTTAATACCCGCTCTTTTCTCACAGAGAGTCGCCAGCGGGGGCGGGAGAACGAAGGCGAGCCCCGCGAGAAAGAGAGAAGTAAAGGGCGCGAACGAGGCGCGTTTGAAAGAGTCTCTCACCGGCGGGGAGCACTGAAACTGGGGCAGATTCAAAGGAGAGGCGCAGGCGGCTGAAAGAAATTGGCAAAGGGGAGAGGAGCCCGCGGCCGACACTCGAGTGCGCGCGCGGGCATTTCGCGCGCAGCCGGGCACGAGACCGAGATAAGATAAAGGCGCCAGGTGAGAGCGCCGCGACCGGGGCGGCGCCCCCGCGCGCCTCCAGACGGATCGCTCCGGGACGGGCGAGAACTGGTTCCTGCAGGCGCGACGTAGTGGCTCGTTAAGCGGTTTATCGAGGCGTTACTTTTTAATTGCACCGTTCGATAAGTCCGCCTGGCGCATCCGGCCCTCCTCGTCCTCTCCGTACGCGCCGCGCGTCCTGCCGCTCATGGCATCTAGGGCTCGGCTAATTATGCTTTCGCGCGCTGCGGTGATCCGTTGTATCGCCGACTGCAAATTGGCGACGCTGCAGCGGGGCGCATTACATTTGCTGGATTAATGCCGCGACGCTCGCAATTACCGATAAATTAGCGTTAATGTGTCGCCGAATGAATATACGATTTTCACCTCTTTTTTTTTTTTTTTTGTTTACACAACGTCCTTGGGACAAATTTAACAAAGCTGCGGAATAATAATGACAATGAAATGTTTATTAAGGCAGAAATGAAAGTCGAGACGGCGAGTTAATTGCGTTAAAATAGCGTGTGTTCGGAGCTCCGCGGGAATATAATTTTAGTTAATTTTATTTGAATAAAAAGTGATAAAGTTATAATTTATGTACGATTATCGGCGCAATTATTCGCCAACGCGGCTCTCTCGGTGCTATTTCCATTAAAGGAGCGACACGCCGGGTCATATCGACGGATGAAAATGACCAAGTGCACGGGCCGAGCTTACGCCGGGTTGAAATAATCGCGCGCTTTTACTGCCTCCGCGCGGTGTAACAAATCGAACGGCGCCGCTGAAATATGCACCGAAGGAGCGGCATTATCCGCAAATGCACTGACGATAAATTAAATTACGCGTTCGTTTCATATCGCGGGGTCGAGGCGAGGGGCGCGGAACGCTCGGCTCTCGCTATAACGGGAAAAATACTGCCGGAGATTTCTCGAGCGTTAAGTACATAGAGTCGATCGACGTGCCTCTGGCTCTTATAATTCACGCCGGTGCGCCGGGAGTCGATTTCGAAAAATCGCCGGCTCTCGAGGAGCGCGCCCGGAGAAATGGGCGACGAGAAGTGGCCCGGTCTCAACGCTCGATGGAACGGGGAAATTCGCCTGATCGCGTCTTATGCACGTCAGCCGGGGCGAGAGAATAACAAGGCACCGAAAAAGAAACGGTAGACGCGCGAGAGAAGTGACGAGAAAGAAAAAAGACAGTCGGCTATAACTGGATTGCAAAAAAAGTTACAAAAAAAAAAAAAATAAAAAAATAAAAACTTGTCAGAGAAGGACTTTAGGTAGGGCGGAGAAAACAAATTAGTGAAGAGACTGATGTCTTGAATTTAAATTTTACCACTCAAATTGATTTAAAAAATATGCGTGTTTTATTCTACTGCAATATGTCATTTAATGAGAATATACTATAAATATGAGTATTTTTAATAGGGTCGTCAATTGATTGATAGAAGAAAAAAATTATTAACAAAGTTATTTAAAAGATAAATATATCAAGACAGCTCTTCAAATTTTTCAATTTATTTGACAATTTTGATGTGATTTCATTATCCAATAGTATACTCAGAGCAGATAACTCGCGTAAAAGTCACGTGATCCTTCATCCCTCTGGCAGCCATATTTATTGTAACCACTTGTAATCTCAATTTTTATTCTTGCTAAATTGCGATAAATTTCAACGGTAATCCATGCAATGAAATGTTTTATGTTACAGCGTTATTCAGTTACATCTCATTTTTTTTTTTTTTTTCGAAAAAGGTATCCCCATCACACAGCCCATTTCCACAATTTTAAACGAAACGACGATAATCGTAACGGGCAGGATTTAAAAGCGATTAATTGAGATCGTCCGAGATCTCATCCAAATTATCAGAAAAATTCCTTTCGAAGGGATATCGAACGTCAGCGCGTCATCCCGCCCCGCCGTTATCCCGGCGGCGTGGAAAAGTGGCCGCGTCGTGGGTCGACAGGCGGCATCGCCGTGGTAGCAGTGGGGATCTTATAAATTTTGGAGAACACGTAGCCGCCTTTACGAGCGTCATTTTTTATCCTCGACTGCGGCGGCGGCCTCGCCCGTCCTCCCCCTCTTCCCCCCGCGTCGCAGCCGCCGGCTGACTCCTGCGCGCGGACCCATCGCTCTTCTTCTCCTCTCTGCTCTCCCGGCACGCCTCGCCACCTGTCGCGGCCCCGGCTTTTCCACCTGCCCGCTCGGCGCGAGGCTCATCAACGCCGAGACAAAAGGCGCGCCTCCCGGCCCCCGGAGGAAAAATTACGGGAAGGCCCGATTCCGGGCGAGGCACGCGCCGCCGCCGTCAACGCCCCGCGCGCCCCGGCGAACGGATGTTCACGGCGGCGCAGCGGGTGTGCTCCTCCAGCGGGCCTCGGGTTAATTAAGCGGGGATTCCGATGGTTTTTGTTTCCACTCGGCTGCCTTCCACGGGCTTCACGGGGCGGTGGGGGTTCTTTCGCGCGCGCTTGCCTCGGTTAAGCGGCGATCGGCGCGCTGGAATTTTAATAACGCGCGAGCTCGATGCTCAAACGGAATGAATCATTGGCTCGCGGGGAGCGAAGAGATTCTCCTTTTTCCACCGCTCATCCATTAAAGCTTTTTTTTTTATGAACTGGCGATTATACGCGTTCTCTTCGCTTTCGTTTAATCGATTCTCCACGGGGTAGATTTTTGTAGTAAATGCTTGTTTACATTCCTAATTTAAATGCGGGGATCGTTTCCTTTCTTCATCTGTACGTGTCAAAAATAATGAGGGAGAGCGCGTAATTCAATCTTTTCGGTGGACGATGACGAAATAAATAATAAACTTTCATTAAATCTCCAACTTTGCTGCCGAAGACTCGGGGTAAATATCAATTAGTAAGACGGTACGTTCAGCATACGGCCTGCGAGAGTATTAAATTTGTTTTTTTTTTTGTGCATTTTTATTCTAATCTTAGTGCAAATATAAAACACTATGTATTGAATTAATCTGTTTCAGTGAAATAAGTATGTTCAGCTCTTTAGATCATTACTTTATCAATATTAATGAATGATTACTTCTTCATTTAATAATATTATATTAAATGATTACTTAAATTTTACTTATTCATTATAAATTATACTTATTAGCGGACTGTTGGCGAAATTTTGTAATTCTTACAGAATCTTTCTTGTAAAAATTACAATGCTTTTCTCGCGAAAATGTACACTGCTTGCAATAATTTCTCGATTAGATTTTTTCCCCGTAATTGTTACGACGAAATACTTTCAGTACACAAAGAGAATTTATCGATAAAAAAAAACTGAAAAACTCGTATATTTTCGACAATGTCTGTGCAAACTTTTATACTTAAATAATAAGCGTTCAATAAATTTCCCATTTGGCCTCTGAAGAATCAAAGAAAATATCAATTAGCGCGAGGGAGCGTTCATCACATACAGCTGTGCGTATACGAGTGTATCAGGCGAAAAGTTTTTCTCGCACGAAAAGCCGGCGGCTCGTCCGTGGGTGGGGCGGAAAGACAAAACAGGAAGATAAGGGATCTAGAGTCAAGAGCCGCGACATTTTCGAAAACGAGGAGCAGGGAGGAGGGCGCGTCCGGAGTCGCTGAACGACGCCCATTACTCATACACTCTTTTGGCGCAAGCACTTCGCATCGCGGTCCGTTCGTCATCGGGCCGAGTCCTTCCGCACGACGAGATTCCCTCCACCCTCCGGCTTCTCCTAATTCAGCCGGTCTTATCTCCCTCCTCCCTATCGAGCCCCGGCTCGGCCTATCTGTCTCTCTCCCGAGTTTTTCCGTCTCCTTCAATTTCCGGCGCGCGCGCGCGTTTCGGCTCGCTTTCTCTCGGCTGCGAGTGGCGTGGAGGGGTGAAACTGATCGCGTCTGCCGCTGACGGAATTGGCCCAATTCCCGGGCTCATCTGTCCCGAGATTATTATGTATAGAAGGGCTATTGGCCGCGGCTGGAATTCATTTCGCCGACGGTTAATCATTTGTTTAGCGAGTGAATTTTTTTCTTCGGCCCCCGCGATCTCATCAACGAAATTGGGTTGATCGTTCCATTTATCGCGTGCTCTCGTGCATTTTTCCCGAAATATTTCACATTCACAATAAATGGCTACGAGGAGATATTGCTCAAGAGGATCGTTCGTTTCTTTTCTATTGCGAGTATGCTAGATTGTGCTTGTTACACTTAACGAATGTCGAGGTTTCTGTCAAATTTCTTACGCGGAGACAAATGTTCCTATCTTATATAGAAGTGATGGCCTTTGTTGTGAAACACTTAATACGTAAACGTGATTAGTCTGAAACTTTAGGAATGGACATGGCTATAATGGCACGAAAATTCAAAAATTTGTTTAGAAATTTTGCATTTTTATTTAGATAATAAAGGAATTTTTGTTTGTTCAAAAGATGAATTAAATAAATATGAAGTTTTTTAATTAATATGAAGCTTTTTTAATTAAATTT
>JAWWEP010000009.1:14709537-14721621 GCA_035582995.1 Sycophila quercilanae | reverse complement strand
GAGGGTCTACCAAACTTAGACGTTAAAGAAGTTTATAAGGTATGATATATAGATGTGTGTAAATCCAAAAATTACACAAAATGACTGTAGTATAAAAAGTAAAAAACAAAATTGTTTCCCGCTGAATATACAATTCTTAATGTGCGATTTTTTACTTATTTGTACACCGTATATTAGTGATACAGTCGAAATTTCTTTCATTACTTTCTTGGGACATTTGTTACACTTTATTTAGTAATCAATTTATTACTAAAAAAAATTATGATAGTGATAAATTATGATTATGATAAAATAATGAAATTTAGGAAGAAAGGTTGCTGATTTTAATTACGGTAAAACTCTTATTTATATATTATAAAAACGAAACGTGATTTTTATTTATATAATGAAATTTTTTTTTCAGCAAGATTTTACTGTAAAATTATCTTTTTTCTATATCAATTTGACTGCAAGGACGAATTTCAACTATGTCAAAAATACACTGCATTAAAAAGCAAAAAAATTGCATTAAAACTTAAAGATTTCGTCGAAAAGAAGTTTGATAATTTCGATAAAGCATGTTCAGGAATTTTTGAAGAACACCTAAAGAATAGAAAACACATTGTCTCGTAGGTGTGCTCTCAAAAACTTTTTTTGTCAGTTTTTGTATACCCCGTTTGTTTAATGAAGTTTGTGTATCTACACACGTACATTCCCAATATACATAGATAATTTTTTCTTTTCTTTTCGCTAAACGATGCATTATCGCTTAACCTATAATTATAACTCGTTCCATCGACCCCACGAACTTAATTGATGTACAAAAAAGAAGAAAAAAAAGAAAAGAAAAGAAAAGAAATATTATTGAAATCAATGCTTTTATCAACTTTACTCAAAGCTGTGTGATTCATTGAAACGTGCATAGACATTCTTAGCGAGAAATACTGTTTTAACAACTTGACTTTTATGTTTTGCATTTTTACAGAGCAAAACCGTGAGGGAATTCGACGATAAGTTTACTTCGAGGCATTTCGGTTTCAGAGATGCGGAGCATTATTACGCCGACGCCTCGCTCCACAACAAATTGCACTTGATCGAAGTTCCTTTGCTGTGCTTAAGCGCAGCGGACGATCCATTCCAGCCCTTGCAAGGTGAAAAAAACACAAGTGATCTCTGATCTGTACTCTCTGAATATAAAAGAGTGAAATTTCACTCTTTAACGTATTATAAGTCGTCCACTTATTCGGAAGAGTGAACGACTTAAAACGTTAAAGAGTGAATATTCACTCTACTTTCACATTGAATTTCACTCGTTTATATTTAGAGAGTAAATAAAAAGTCAATTTCTTTCGAAACTCGTCACTGATGGAATGCCTTTCCCCATTTTTTTATTTTAGCAATACCACTGAAGGAAGTGAGCAGATCGAAGAACGTAGCCATGGCACTGACGTCGAGAGGCGGGCACATTGGATTTTTAGAGGGAGTTTGGCCCTTGAAAGAGGAACAGTACATGGGCAAAATCTTCTCGCAATTTTTCACGGCTGTCTTTACAGTTGGGAAGGATCACCCCGCGTTTTAAATTTAAGCCATGTAGATAAAAGAGTTTTTCGATAAACTAAGATTTTTGATGATAGATTGTTATACGAATTTAAAAAAAAATCAGAAGAAAGGTTTTATAATTGTTATTGTATGATCTACGATTTAAAAAGTGGCACGACTACTCCTATGTACACGATTATCCTTGTTCGTGATTTAAAAGAATTTTAGTACCAAGAAGGTGTATAAATTATTAGCAGGGCTCAGTAATTTAAAGCCTAACGTATATCTTTTTAAAGCAATAATATTTAGATAGAAGAGCAAAACCTCGAATTCATAATAAAATAATAATTGAAATTGTGAATATAATAATTGATTGAAATAAATTAGACTGTTGGTGATTATGAAATATTTTTGTCAAAGACTAACTTCGAATAGGTTTTTGCAAATTTGGTCTTACATACGAACATATCATGAATATGAGTGATACATACTTTACATTTAAATTTGTTAGTCAGATAAATAAATTAAGTATATGGATTGAAGAATCGTGTTAAAAACTATTATTTTTGTAAGGTCAAAAACAACTAACAAATGTTTAAATTAACAACTAGAAATATTTAAACGAATAATTAATAATTTAATTATTTAATTATTATTAAATATTCAATAATAATTGACCCGTAATAACCCGACCGATAGGTCTAATTTATTTCAAATATCGCACGAGTGTTTTGAACAAAGAATAATAATGAATTAATTACCAATTATTATTTATAATTACGTGCATATCAAATTATCTGCATTTTAAAAATGTACTTTTAAGTCATACTTTATTCTCGTGAAAGTTATCAATGCGAAGTCAGAAGAAAAAATAATTAAACAAAATAGTTGATTAGTTTTAACGCCCTTATCAGATTTTATCGTTAGGATTTTTATTTTACAACAAAAATTGAGAGCTTCTAAATTTTCACGTTTTTGTAAGTATTAGGCAAACGAGGGAACAATTTTATTCATATGAGCGAATTTAATGTGATTGCAAAGCATTTGATTGTTATATTTAAGAGAAGAGACAGAATATTTTCATTTTTATCGTATGTTTTATAATCACACATTTCCATTTCATTAAAAAAAAAAATCATTTTTTAATAAATAATAATTAATGAAATTTACAGATATTTATTTGCCACCCTTTATTTTAAATTTATTAAGTTATTAATTTATTTAAGTTATTTAATTTATTAAATTTATTTAAGTATTATTTAATTCTCAATTTAACGACAAAAACTAAGAATTAATTTACTTTTGCAGGGAAAAGGAAGTTTCTTACTTTTGTGAGAATAAAACGTATCTTGGTCGGTTGGTCATAGTGGACATTTAATTTGTTAAATAGATTTTTCTGCAAAAATTATTACTTTTCGTCGTAACTCTTGGTCTTCGCGAAAAAATAGAAGTCATCTCTTACTTTTTATAAAGGGCATTATTTATACTTACGTAAATACATACATAAAATTGTTTATGTATTATGTAATATAAATATTGTTATTTTTAAGCATTGAGAATTTTAAATCTTGCAATAAGTAGAGTTTGTTTCTTGTACCTATTGATGTTTTATAATTTCAAACATAAAACGTTACATTCCTGACCTAATTCAAAATTAGCGCGACAATGAAGAACGACTTCAACGCCACCTACTCAGCTGATTGCACTGAACCAACCTCACCTGTCACTTTGCTTATAGTTTACAGTTTGCATGCGAGTGTTTATTGAACCTTAACCTTAGGCACTATAACAATAATGTAATATAAGTGTCTTATTTATTTATAATTTATAATCTTTTTATATAGTGATAGTTTTGGTTGCAATAATCAATTAAAATGTCGAATTCTTACGGTAGTACATATTACAGTGAAGCTTACAATAACAAAGAATATCAGCAAAATCTTAAATATAAAAAAAAATATCACAAAATGAAAAAACTTATTAAGAATATGGTTGTTGTAAGTAAATTTTCATTCAATTTGATTTGCGTATATCAAATCTAACTTAAATACAATCTTTAGGAAAATGCTGCATTGTGTGATCAAGTTGCTCAGATGCAAGAAAATCTTGTAACCGTTAAGAATGAAAGGCTGGGTCTTTTAAGAAAATTATGTCAAGTACAAGGGGAAATTGATCCTGCCACTTTTACAGCAAAATCTCAAATGGGAAGTGCAGGTTCACCTTCATCGAATACTGACTCATTCACACAAAAAAAAAGTATTAAGAAACGAAACAGTATTGAGATTCCAGGTACCATTTTTAAACTTTTTTGTTTATCTTATTATTTATTATTTATCCTTTAGTTTTTAAAATGCAGTAATAAACAACTTGTATTTTTAGACAATAAAAATAAACCAAAAAGAAGTAGTAAAACTGCAAGAAAAGTTGTGCAACTCATACCGTTGGATGTTCATGGCAGACCAATATTTCCAATATCATTAGGTGACTTAACAGTGTATTCACTGGGCGATGTAGTTTCTGATCGTATTGCATATCACACAGAAGAATTGATATATCCTGTTGGTTATTGTAGTACAAGAGTTTATGCTAGTTTAAAAGATGCAAGAATGAAAAGTTTATATACTTGCAAAATATTAGATGGTGGAGTAAAGCCAAGGTAAATGTACAAAGTTGCAAATATTCCATAAGTAACATATTTAAAAAACAATTTAATATCAATACGAAAACATTAATGATTAATTTTTTTAAAGATTTGAAATAGTCTCAGATACTGAACTTGACCAGCCATTAGTAGGTTCAAGTCCTGATGAATGTCACTCACGATTGCTGGCTGCCATATCAGCTAGTTTGAGTTCTATCACACCAAAAGGAGCAGACTTTTTTGGAATATCTCATCCTACAATTCAAAATCTTATACAAAGTTCTCCTGGAACTCGGAAACTTTCCCTGTATAAGTCCCAGAAATTTGAGGTAAATATCTAATAAAAAATTTTGTGACTACTATGCACGATTGAAAATTTATAAACGAAAATTTAATATTGTTCTTTATATATTTTTATTTTTAGATAAGTAAAAATTTTGATAAGGATACCAGCCCAAATACAGAAGAAGAAAACGATCCTGGTCTTGGATTTACAGCTTTGCATCGGCATTATTCTCTTGCTTCTACTTATACTATAAAGCAAGAACCATCTAGTCATCAATTACTTAATTTTCAAGAACTTATCTCGTAATTAATCATAAATATTACAATTTTATTTTGTTTTATGTGCAAAGAACACAATTTTCCAATAATGATAGTTCTATTCTTAAGAATGTACAAAGGAAGTAAATAAAACTACATAATTTTTATACAGAATCTGTAGTATATAAAACATTTATTACTTTTCATAATAATATTTACAGTTGGTCATTAGTACAAACAGCCATTCGAGAAAATTCCATTGCAATATCTCTTAAAAGTGTTTTATTATTTACACCTTCTAAGAGTTAAATTAATAGTAACATAAATAAGAATTCATCGACAAACAGCCATTTGCGAACTAATTAAAAAAAAATCTATCACATATTTCAAGTACTATTACTTAACTGTATCCTCACTTAAAAAATAAGGCATGACAGATACATTGTAGTGGAACTTGCCATATTCATCCATTAATCAAGCTTTTCAATCTACATATTCATCCTATTGAATATAAAAATTCCTTACACCATAAATTTCAATTTTTATTCTTGTAAATTAATTCAAAAATAAAAGTTTCAATATAACAAAATATAACTTATATATTAACAAAGTCTTGAATAATATTTTTCACAATGTCGATATATTATTCTTTAAATCCTAAATCTTCAAAATAATTAGGAAAAAGTTTATTTATCATATTAAAAAAGTTGTAGAAATGTAATTTTAGATAAATTATAAATACTTTTGATTATAAAGTATAACAGTATCAAAAAATCGAATTTAAAAATTATGCTTAAAAATATCAGTTATGGCGCGAATTTTTAGTTTACATAAATTTATTTTATTAAATTTTACTTAAAATAGATCTGAAATTATAGCTTATAATAATGTTTTCATTCTTAATTTGCTACACCAAATAAAAACGCATTTTAATCTAAATAAAATCTATCTTCCTTTTTCTTGTGATTTGTTGAAAGAAAATATATTTCAACAAATTAAATATATAGCTGCTTAAAAACAAATAATATATTGATTTTTAAAATAAAATTAATTGACTAGTTAAACAGTCATGATGAGGTAATTATTACTTATATTTTATTAAAAGTGTAAATTACGCATTTTAAAAATCAAAGGCTTGGCAGCAAATTAAGAATTTAAGTAACCTACACATTGTTCTGATTACTTTCTAATTATTGCAAAAGTAAGGTATATATTTAATTTGTTTTACCAAAGTAATAAAAAAAAGTACATACGCAAAAAAACCGATGAACCCTGACTTGAAATTACATTCTTATTGTTTACCCAAAATTATTGTTTAATCCACGGAATTATCTAAAATATGCCTGCACTAATATAAGAAATTATATTTATAGTGCACATAAAAGTGCTAGTTACCAGACTTAGGCATACCCGTTACATAATCTACTCTAGCACTTCCCGATATTAAATATTTACACTTCATTAAGCATACGATACAAATGGAATTCCATTCAGCTTCTTTTTTATGCAATATAATATTGCATTGTTTTTTAAAGCACAATGCTTTAGTAAAAAAAATTCGATGAACAGTATTCAAGTAACACTTTTCTTATCGATGGTGTTTTTATCAACGACAGGTGATCATTTGTCACCTTCTTTTTGCAGGTCCAATTGTTTTATTGAATAATGTATTTGCTATTGCAACTACTGGTGAGAATAGTTTCAGGGGACAATCGCTATAAAAAATAAGACATTAGATTAGTAAAATATAAAAGAATTTTCTTTTAATTCATAATAATTTAATCTTACCAAACATCAGTGACAGGCTCAGCTTCATTTCCGCTGACAATAAACAATGGAAAAAGAATAGAAAATACACAGCCACTGAAAGATTATAATCAATATTTACATTTCTGGGTTACTCACATATTAAGTAAATAAGTCATAAGTCAAATAAGTCAAATGCTTTCATTCAATTTCATGTTAATAATTACTGCTTGAAAATTTCACTTCATTTTTCTAAAACATCTTACCTTATTACGTATGAGTTTGCAAGTTGGGTTGATATTGCTAAAGGTAATCCAAATCCAACAAAATATGGCCAATTACATTCAATGAAAGTGAGTCGTCTGTGCAATTCCCAACCCATATTTAGCCATTTATACTCAAAGGCGTACAGAGCATAAAGAAGGCACATATGAATAAGTGCAAGAACGTCACCAATCGGTGGCAGTGGCACCTTTGACACTAGGACTCCTTGACCTAAGAAAAGGGCTTGCACCAAAACACTAAATAATATATCAGCAATAAGCTTGCTGACATTAGGCAGGAGTGTAGGTCTTCCTTGACGATATCTGTAAGCACTGTCAGCTATATCCTGTAATAAATAATTTTTAATTATTGACATTTGAAAATTTTCAAGAAAAAAATATTAAGGAAAAATATTTACCTGAAACCATAAACTGTTAACTATTTTACTGAGTAGAAAAAGAGGAAGTACCCATATGGTACTAAAAGTAATTGATAAAAATGGCTGTGTCCATGACCAAACAACCATTCCCATACTTTGTGAGTGTCCAAATATTATGCTTAGTAAGTATTTCAATAATGGCAATAGTACATATTCGAAAACAACTATGCTAGCCCAGCAGACACCACCATTCAAAACGCAACATTGAATGGTTCTTTTTAGCACCTTTGACTCCCTAAGAATAAGAAAACTCAAGTTTACATTAAAATATAAACAAAAAGAAAATATCTAATAACAGGTCCCACTAATGACTTTCTAATTATGCACAGCAATTTTGCATTCACAAATTATCTTGAAAATAACATAATTACTCCGATAAGAAATGCTTTAAAAGAAATATTACATAAGACAAAGGACTCTTAATGCTACGTAAATAGAGACGAAAAGCATTCAAGACAAGGGACCTGGTTCTCTAACAAAGATTTCAAAATGTTATAATTTTAGTATAAAAGCACAGCTCACCTATGATGCTTGGAATACTTAGCTGGACTATGTCCAACATTGCTATCCCTCCTACGAGGGTCTCCTTTCACAGGGGACTTCTTCAACCGCTCGTTTATTTGCTTGTCCATGGAGAACAGCACTAGTCCTCCTCGCAAACTGTCGACGAATCCTCGCCACATGGCGATGATGATACCCTGCGGGGAAAAATTAAAAGATAAACAACAGTCATCAGCCATCGAAATAAAAAAAAAATTCAACAGCCGCACACAAAGTGCGCACCAACTGCGGCCAATTGGCTCGCTGCCAATCCAAGGCTCGCTCGCTCATAACCGAGCTGTAATAACTATTTTCTTTCTGCAGCTTTGTGCTCTGCTACACTACTACTCACCGCGACGTTCATGATGTTGCCTCGAGCCCTTGCCCCGGGCGGTCCAGCACGTCCCGATCGAGCCTAGAGACGAAACGAGCGGCGGCAGGGGCTGACTCTGCGCATTTTTCGCGGCCAAAGCCCGAGTTCTCACGCGTGGTGGCCGCGGCGCACGGAGGCTCATGAAAAGCCGTCCCCTTATCGCGACTCCCGCACACACTGCCTCCTGCCTCCGCCTCGCGATGCCGCAGGCGTTGCGTGACTCTGCCGGGACCAGTGTACTCTTGCACGGACGGGCCGAGAGGGAGAGAGGGACGCCTCAGCGGCCCGCGACGAGCATCGCGCCACTTTTCCGCACGCGGGGAAATCAGCGATGAGGCGCGTCTGCGCACGCAGTGCACATCGCTCCGTACACCGACGATGACAAGTGCATGTGCAGTTCCGCTGTTGTACTGTGGCCGCTGTCAGTACTGGCCACTGTGGGAGGGACACTTTTATTCTGGTCTGCTCCGGTGTTCGGCTGCTCGGGAGAACTGCTTTGCCCTGTAGTTCGGATATATTACTGCTACTTACAGTTGCAGCGTGTCGATCTTTGCTCACAGAGGTCATGCCGACAGCCGATTGGCTGCAAGCTCGTGATGTGTATATAGGTACACGCTGCAGTTGTATTCGCGATCAGCTGATTTTAATTCAGGAGCGCGGACATTCTGCTCCGATATGCATTTTTTTTTTTAATCTTGCTGAGTATTTTTATACAGAGCGCGTTGGTTTTTCGAGGTTCGTAAACATTCATAAGTTGAATGAATCGCTTAATTTTTTTAATACTTGTGATTATTTGCATAAGTGTTAAATAACGCGCTTCGAAATTCCTACTTTACCTAAATATTCATGTGTGATAGGCACATTTCTTAATTAAACTGTCGAGGTTTGATGATTCACAATTTTTTACAATGGATATTCATTAATTCAATGATTTTGGTTTACATTTGAAAATTAAACCAATCATTGAATTAATGAATATCAATGTAAAAAAAACTCCGAAATACTTTTTTTATTTTAGTTTACAATTAGCACTTTAGTTTTAAAAGTTTTTTTTTAAGCTCTCGACGTTCTTTGATTCAAAACGCTTCGTCACACAAGTATTTATTGTTTTATAATGAATAATTTAATTTAATTTTAATTTGTAATTCGAAACAAACGCGTTTCTTATTGCATATCTACGAGATACATTGATGGTTTTTAAGCTTTTGGAGCTCGTTGATTCAAAAACAATAAATGATTCAATTTTAATATTTACAAATGCCTTTTTTTTATATTATATGAAATTTAAAAAAGCTGTAGTCTTACTTTTAGACTTTTATGATATTAATCTTTTTTTTTAACTTTTTAATTAGATGCACTGAAAAAAAATTTGGTAATTTTAAATAAATATTTATTTCAATATTAAAATTAATTTTAAATAAATATTTACTTCGTTGTTAAATATTTCTTTAAAACTAAATGAATTTACTCAGTGTGGGTATATGAATATAACTATGATTGTATGTTTCATTTTTAGTTGCTATTTTTTTTTTTTTTTTTTTTTTGTTAAATAAAAAATATATGAAAATATACTCTAATTATATAGTAACGAGTGCTGTACTTGCACTGCCTTCGTCGGTTATTTTTAAAACTATAAGAATATAATTTCTACATACGATATTATCACATTTCAAGTGTATAAAACTCGCTTATCGAAATATTTCTTGGTAATCATGAGAATGAAACATAATATCAAAAGAGAAAGGAAGCTGGCACTTCATTTTTTCCCTTATCAAATTTCTAAAATTCTTGCATTTATCAAGAATTCCTCGAAGACTTCCTCGTCATAACTATCCTTCAAAACTTCAAGCTTAAAAACACGATGAGTGAATCCTTAAATAAAAATGATGATATAAACAAAAATTTGATAAACTATATAGAGCCATACAACATCTGTTTACTTCCAATGGTATGTACACAGAAAAAATTCTCAACCAAAATTGTAATAGTTAATAATAATTTCAATCTCATATATACTGTCATTATTATTCATTATAGCAGCTTCATTATAGCAGCTTCTAATAAAATTTATTATAGTTTCTTTTAACATTTACTGTAACTTTATCAAATTTTTTACTATAACTCTCGTAAGTTTACCAATAAACTATTATTATAATTTTGCAGTAATATAATAGTTTGCGACATTACAATAGTTTCTTGCAAAATTTATAACAAGACCTAATACAGCAAAATTTGTTGAAAGTTACAAGAAATAATTTTAAAACAAATCATAATATAGATTCTATAAGAATTAGCTCTTGTAAATTTTCCAGTTAGTAATTTCAGTCTATGAAAACATTATACACTGAGAGAAATTTTTAGTAAAAATTACTATACTGCATGGGAAATTGGTTACAGACTGCCATTATGAAAAAAATTACTATACTGGATAGTAAAATTTGCCATAAATATAGTAAAAATTACAATACGTCTGGCAATATTTACTATATTTTTGGCAAATTTTACTATCCAGTATAGTAATTTTTACTAAACATTTCTCTCAGTGTAAAACTCACTATCATTGTTAAAAATTTTGTGTACAATATGAATGCTGTGTAAAACTTTAATTTACACAAAATGTTGTGTAATTTTTTTATCTTTACTAACTTAGTATAATAAATGTAACACCTATATATTCTATATTACTAAATTTTTGTAAAAATTTTGTGTAAAATAACAATATGATTTTTAAGAGGGTATATTACAATAATTTTCAGCAGAGAATTTATCTCCATTTACTGCAGGTTTTAAACCTGCAGTCTCAAGTGAATTTGGTTAAGCATACAATGCAGATCGTCGAAAAGCGAAGCGTTTAAAAAGAAAAAGAAACAAAAGAGCCTCTGCCAGTCCCGTAGCTCATTGCACTTCGTTTAATCTTGACGTGAACGTGTCGATCGCGCGCGTCGCGACGGAAAGGAAGTATCGAGTCCGTGTAGGAATCGCCGGCCGGTAGGCGACGTTTCATCCGCCGCGTGCGGAGGGCTTCGCGTAAATGCTGAGGGCGCACTCGAACCTTAACTCCGGCGATGAGGGACACGAAGCCGACGAACAGGTCGCCGCGCGACGGCACTGTCCGGATTCCGCGGCGACGAGCCGGTGCTTACCAGCCGAAGGACAGCCTCGGTCTCTCCTGCATATTGCAAGGTGATCTCGCCCCTTTTTTAGCGTGGCACGCACGGCAAAAAAAAGAATTAGTAAATTCAGCAAAATAGTGATGTTTCTATTGAATTAATTAAATATTAAATATTTTGTCGAGCCAACTAAATATTTCATTGAAGTAACTTTAGTTAGCAGTTTCAACAAAATGTTTAGTTAATTCAATGAAACCATTTACTTGGCACTATTTATTTTATTTTATTTTTTTATTTTATGAATTTACGGGTTTGTATACCCATTATACTACATTTTCTAACCAATTAAAAGAACTAACAGCTAAACCGTAATAAAACGCTAGTAAAGCTTCCTTCAATAATGTTTTGAAGCTCACGTTCATATAATTTTGTTGAATTTACTAATTTTTTTATTTCAGTGAAGCTTCTGCGTAGGCGGACTTTTTATTTTTTAGTACGGTACAATGTCACTTATATTTTTTTGTAGCTACTATATTAAAATCGATGAAAAATAGTTAGATGCCATAAGTAGAACTGTGATAAAATTTTTCTGTTTGCTTTTTTTAATGAGTCATAACTTGAATTGTTTATTCTCTGTATATTGCTGAAGATCAGAAAATATAATTTTTGAAATTGAGCTTTTAAAGAAAAATTACTATGTTGATTTTTGCACAAAATAATTTGAAAGAGATTTTGAACCGAAACTTAAAATGCTTATGCGAGTATGACGTAATAAACTGACTTTAATTATTTCGATCATAAAAGACAGTATTGTTTGTTCTCGAAGTTATGTTATACACTCGCCTCGAATTGAAACTCGAAGAACAATTCAAATATTTGCAACGTCGCATGAAAATTTCTAAGCGCTAGA
>JAWWEP010000009.1:14696181-14709437 GCA_035582995.1 Sycophila quercilanae | reverse complement strand
CGTATCGGAAAATCCGTGTATATATATATATATATATATATTTTTCCGATACGTCCGGCCCGTTTTTACTATGTTTTTTTTTTGCACGATTGTAATCTTCAATTAGAAATCTACAAATTCGTTTTTGTTTTGGAAAGATCTTATGGATTTTCATTAAACAGTTAAGATACTTTCAACTATTTCCATAAGACGCTTTGTTGAAAATTCAATTTTTCAATGTTTATTTTCTCCGTAATTTGTCCGATAACCTTATACTATGTCAAAATTGATATGGCCTCACTTCCTATTTTCCGTAGAAAAAATATATATTTTTTCTAAATTTTTCTTACTCTCTAAAGCAGAATTAGTGGAATGGATTTTTCACTAAACTAAATTAGTAGAATTCACTATCAATTAGTAGAATTTCACTAATTGAAATAGTAAAAAAATGTTCTACTTAGTTGCATTAGTGGAAATTAATAATCATTTACTATTTCGTGCATATAGTCACTATATGAATTAGTGATTTTTCACCAATTCAACTTTAGAGAGTATGGATTTTGACAGAGCGCCGGAGCCATACCTTAAGCGTCAATGAAAACGCGTTTAAAAAGTAAACACTTAACTTTCTCGCCTCGAAAATAAAAGAAGAAAAAAAGCAGCTATCGGTCGCACGTATAGACGAAAGGAACTAAAGGTCTCTCCCTCCCTTCTCCATATAGATCCGTCCGAATGGAATTCCGGTCACGTAGCCGCCTGGCTGTCGTGGTGCGCGAGGGCGTTCTCCCTGAAACCGGCCCCGGACCCGGGGGCCCTGGGCGCCGCCAGCGGCCGCGACATCCTCGGCTGGAGCCTCGACCAGTGGCAGGAGCGCCTGGCCGCCTCGGGACGCGTCCTCGCCAGGCACCTCGGCTACCTCAGGCTGCAGGCGACCGGCCTGAGAACCGAGGCCCTCCTCCAAGAAGAAAAGTCCACCGGTGAGTCATACATCCCCGATCAACTCTCCTTTTTCCCTTTCTCCGCGCGGCCGTGCCTTTTTTACGCCGTAAGCGCAGAGCACCTTTTGCATTCTTGATGCGTCGACATCGCCACAAGCGCGCGGCGGATGAGCGGCTTTAATAGGCGTCGACGCTCGCGGGATCAAATTGTTCGGCGGAATTTCGCCTGTTGCTCCTTTTTTTTTTCTCTCGGCCGAGCACCTCGCTGGCCTTCGATTGAGCGGTTTCTCGAAATTTTATAACAAGAGTTAGACGAGTTAATATATATACATATAATGCCGGGGGCATTAAATTCTTATCGCGTTTAATGCTTGTTTATTGTGCGTAAAAATATGTTAATGTACAATGAGTGCGGGTCTTTGTCCCTTATCGACTCTTTACATTTTGCACCCTTTTATATGAAAATTCATTTCTTGTTTATTTGCGATTAATATTTTTATAAAATGTATAACGTACGAGGTGCGTTGTATATATTAGTGTGGATATATGGTGAGGTGCTACCCGAGGTGCTACCAGTCTCCAGCGTCCGCGGAGAGAAAATAAAAACAGATAATAAAAATATTACGAAATGGTTTCGAGAAAAGTGTATAAGTAAAACGAGCTGAATGACTCACGAATGAATAATTAATTCATCGTCTGCTATATAAGTGCGAAAGCGCCTTTTTTTTGATGCGAGCTTTGCTAAAACCGAGAAAAGCAAATTCTTTGAATCCGATGGCATTCCAGTATAGGCGCCTGCGTATCGCGATTTAGAAAGGTAATTAAGAAACGTAATATACGATGCTGCTGAATATCGCGTAATTCAATTAAGTCTAAAATATGTGTCTTCGAGAAAAAGAATACTAATTATTCGAAAAACACTGCAAGAATTACACCGAGAGAAATGTTATAGTTAGAGAAACGTATAATAAAAATTACGCTACTATACTGTCTGGGAAAGGGTTATAAAAAAAATTACCATACATTATAGTAATGAATTGTCTACTATAATAGTGTTTATGCCCGTTTTAATATAAATAATAGTATTGTAAATTTTCGTGTACATGCACTAAATATTTTGCTATAAAAATAATATAGTAATTTTTTTCAAAATCTCAGTCTCGGTAACTATAACTTTCTTAGACGCAGCATAAGTAGTAATTTCTATTATAGTACACTGACTATAGGAGAGTACCAGACCTCCGGATCACGGAATTTGCTGAAACTTTGAGGGCTGATTGCTTATATGAAAATATGAAGAAAGCCAGAATATTAGAGTCTAACACTCAAAATTTTCGACACAGCAGGTCCCTAAACGTATTTTTAGCTATAACTTCATTTTTCATTATTTAACTATAACTTCGCACCCATTAGACCTACAGAATCCACCAAAAAAGAAAAACAAAAGTAGAGAAAAAGACCGATAATTTGAGACTTTGTGCGTTAAAAAATATCCTTTGGTTACAAAGTTATTTCTAATTAAATGTAAGTGTTGAGAACTACAAAAAATTTGATTATAAAACATTATCACGTTATTTTCAACACTCATATTCAACTGGAGATAACATTTGAATTACCAAAAGAGACTTTTTAAAGTAAAAGATCTCAAATTATTGGTCTTTTCCTCTATTTTTATTTGCTTTTTTGTTGATATCTCTAGTATTTATCAGATCATATAGTTATGGTCAAATAACGAAATACGAAGTTTTAGAAAAAAATAACTTTAGGGACCTACTGTGTCGAAAAAAAATGTTGAGCGTTAGGCCCTAACATTCCGGCTTTCTTCATATTTTCATATAAGAAAACAGTCCTCAAAGATTCAACAAAATCCGTGATCCGGAGGTCCGGTACTCTCCTAGTGAGAGAAAAATTTGGTAATTTGAAGTAAATATTTACTTCAATAGTATTTGTTAAATATTCCTTTGAATCAAGTAATTATTTTTTTGAAACTATTAATTTTATTTAGAAACAAATAAATTCACTTAGTTTTAAAGGAATATTTAGTTGATTCAAAGAAATATTTAACAAGTACTATTGAAGTAAATGTTTAATTAAAATTATTAAATTTTTTTTCAGTGTGTTACGTGAACTTTTGTATGTGCTGAGTGTATGTAGAGAACAGCGGTCAGGTATACTGGCGCTAATTCATCGACAATACGATCGGATTACTCGGAGAGCCTCGAGAGTGCAGCGTTGCGAGATAAAATACAAATTGCGTGGAACGACCTTGCGCTGCATATATACGCGCCGCGAGAGCGATTCCCGGAATCGATATATATACATACAGAGAGGCTTTGCGGATCTTATATTAGGAAATTCCAGCTGCTCTCTGTCCGTTGAGTTTAAAAGCGAGCTTGCCTTGCATTCTCTTATTTTCACTCCTTCTCGCGGGCTTTTTAACACTCGATTGTATGTATGTATATATACATGTATATACATATACATGTACACCGTACGAAATACCTGAATTGCAAACATTGGCTTACGTGGGGGCCCCTCTTCGAGAGCGGCATTTTGCCGTGGCGCTTCCGCGAAAGGATAATGGCAGAGAGGGGACTTTCTTAGATTTTTTTTTATTGCGTAATGAAATTGCGGCGGGACGGAATGCTATCTCTGCCATTCTCGCGGCCATTCTTATAAATTTTTTTCGTACAAGATTATTAATCAAAATTTTCACGCTGACCGTTATTTGCGCGACTAACGACCGAGACGCCACCGCAAAATCCCAAGGCTGTTATTTTTTGTCAATTATGTACGGGTACATGACGATTTGTCAGTATGTATATATATGTAAGATGAGTGCTGAATTTTTGGGTGCAAATTGTCTTGAGGCGGTAAAATTTATTGCTAAAATAATAAACTAAAATAATTGCTCGGAGATAATACAACTATGCAACAATATATTTATAAGAATTAACATAACCTTTCTAATTAATTTTTAATGCACACACTATTCTTACAACCGCGTTATTATAATTTTTTTAAATAATTATTTTAATTTAAGATTATTTAATTATAATTTTAAAACTATACTCGATTGCTCGTAATATTATTTTACATCACGACGCATATATAATAAAGTTAAAAAGCAGTCTTGCCCATAATTTTTAATACTGCAGATCTCAGACATAGAGAGAACAAAATCATCCTGCCTATATAAATAATTATTTAGGATTCCTTATAATCCCCGCCGCGATTATTTTTTAGTCATACAGGAACTCGCGTACACGACGCTCGCGCGCTTTGCATCCCCACGTAATCAATTATAAATTCAAAGAAATGAAACCCAATAATAATTCATTCAAAGCCTCGCAAAAACATCTGTCGCCGGCAAATAATTATTTAAATTTTAATCTCCGCAACGGGGCGATCCCGGTGTATAAGCTCGCGGTCCTTCGTCAAAAGCGCCGCGGCGGCGAACCTGCAGCGCAAGACTCGATCGCCGCCGGGAACAAGTATACAAGATCGCCCCCGGTGCATACGGGGTACCTGCCGAAAGAGCCTCGCCGTCGCCTCCGGAACTGCACGGCGAAAATCCTTAATCCCATGAATATTCAACGGCTGCGGAAGCGACCCCCGACTCGCGCGACGAAATAATAAAAAGAAAAAAAAAAAGATCAGCGAGCGAAACTGACCAGCGTGAAAAATCGCCTCCGCGAGTTCGGCGAGCCTCTCACGGGCCAATCGGCGGATAATCTGGTTCGCGAAACCAGAACCACCGCCTCCTGCATTATTATTACGTGTATATATATACATATATATATCGTGCACCGAGTTACGCGCCGTCGACGGTCAGGTCCTATAGTGGCTACGGCCCATACCTGCGGGCTGCGCGCGCGAAGCACGCGCCTCCTGGAGGGGGTCGTTTAATAGGCGAAGGGGAGGGCGGCCGAAGGGGTGGCCGCCAGGCTGACCGGAAGAGGCTAACCGTTCCCCCGGGGGTTGGTGCCCGGCGGCCGGACCTTCCCGAGGATTTAAACGCTCGCACGCGCGGCCGGTCGCGCCGATGTCCATTATCGATAAGCCCCGGCGAAAGGCCGCCGATAATGGCTACCCCGCGATAGATTCCGCCTGGAGATTAATTCGCTGCCTTTAAAGTCGTCGGGATATCGACGGCCCTATCGCTTAATCCCGCGCGGCAGATCGGGAAAGAGTTATTTACTTTGCGCCGTTTTCTATTAGTTCCTATAGTTTTTCCCATCGCCCACGGGGGTGGAAATTTATCGGCTTGCCGATTTGAGAAATGGTTATACATTGGCACTAATTTATTTGGCCGATCGCGCGTTTCGTTTAAAAATGTGATTTTCTGTTGGGAAATTTTGTATACTCTTTGTTGGTAAATAATTGAGGGTGTGTATTTATTGCGACAGAACAATCGACGTTATAAGAGATTATCGAAAAAAAAAGTTTCTTTCGCATTGCAATGCGTATAAGATGAAAACCGGGAAGCTTTCGCAATATACTCGATCGCCGACGGCAGCTGACTTCTAAGAATTACATTTACGAAATTAGCGTCTCTTATATAGTGAAAAGGAATTTTATGCATAATACTTTCACGTTTCTAATTAGTAAACGAATTTAATTATATAGAAAAGTACATTGGATTGTCTGTTAATTTTATAATTCGTCAAAATAGTGCAAAAAAAAGTATTTATTAATAGTTTTTTTATTTTTTTGTTTAAATTTAATATTATATAGGTACCTGAGAAATAAAATTTGCTTTTTGCAATATGAAATATCAGTACACCATGCATGTGCCTGTGAAATAATATATTATATATCTGAACATCAATACAGTAGTAAAACCCTTGAAAGGCAATAAAAATTCAATGACATTCACTTTCGTCGTTATCGCTTGAATCCTGCATAAGCGAGTAATCCAAAGACTTCCTCCGTAATACTTCACTAACTTTTTCACCATACGAGCTACTTGAATTTCAGATTTATTGCGCTTCACAACTTCTGCATATCATGAAGATTTCTTTTATATTTTATTTTGGCCAAGTATAATAAAAAATTTATAACAAAATTTATCGTTGAATTGTTTCTTTAGTGATGTGTGATGCGTTATACAATCAATATTAATTCATCAATAATTTGAGAAAGTTTATATAAAATATAATACATTATATTATCCCTTTGAATGCTTTATCTTATTTAGACACATGAAGATAATATCAAGACTAAGTTATAGCAACATACAGAGGAAAAAAAATAAATAAAAAAAATTTGAGAGCACAGTCGTAACAATAGCTGCGTTTGGTTCGTGCTTACCTTACAACTTCTGACCGTGCGTACCTCAAGTGGTTTTTCAGGCGTAAAAAGTGCAATTTCCCACACGGCAGGTCAAGGCTCGGTCAGTCAAGAAGGAATTAATGGGGCCCGTTTAGTTTCGCGTGCAAAAAAGGTCGCGAGCGGAGGTCTTGAGAGGCGAGCTCGAAATTCCGGAAAATCTGGCGCTAAATCGTCCCTCGTCGCTTATGCATCTTTCCTTTTTGCGCCGTGCCGCGATACAACAATGAGATGGGATACGCGAAGTAATGGTAAAAAAGCGGGAAAGGAGATGGAAAGAAAGGACCTTTCCAGGCGACATGCTAGAATCATGAGAATTATATTCGCTGTAAGAAAATTCGTTACGAAATTAAAAATTAATATAATACTTTAATCAGAAAAGACTATTGACAGCTGCTATAGAGAGAAAAGATTTGCTAAAAGTTGCAATTAATAGTCAATTTGAATTAATTGAAAAATTACAACAGTTCAATGTAAAATTTTAATTTTGATTTACAGCAAATTTAGGGAGAAATTTTAATAAATCGTACATTAATAAATTATTGTAATTTTTTCAATAATATCAGTCTGAGAGAGTCTTCTGCGTATATAAAAGCGAAGAAAAAAGTTGCCTTAAACATTATATATACAATTTTCGAAAAAGCAGGGATAAAGTCGAAAAGTTTTAATTTAATTTTGAAATATTTACAATGTACACTCGAGCGATATAAAATCTGGCGGAACGTTTTCAAAATTTTCAAAAAATAACGTTGCTGAAAGATTAATTTTTGTCTTTTTTTTTGTCTTCACTTTGTCTTTACTGTATCTTTTTCGTATCTTTCTCGAGGTTATCGATGTAGCCATTTTTTTAAATTTTGAAAACGTTCCGCGAGAATTTATTTCGGTCGACAATTTGATCACTATAACACTAATTTCTGTATTTCTAAATAAAATAACTCGTAAACAATTTACTACCACAAACAAATAATAAACTTTAAGTCTTATTTCGATACACGATAAGCATATTAATTAATATACAAAATAACAAAAAAAAAAAGACTAGCGTTAAATAACATTCCTCAAACACAGCTTTTTTAAAGTTCTTCAAACGTAATATATAATTCTTCACACCGTCAAACCATTGCAATAATTATAGTCTCACCAATAAAACCATCGATTCCCAATAAAAAAAAAACCACCCCTCAAACTGCATCCCCGCACCAAGGGCTAATGAAAGAAACCCGCGCAAAAAGTAAAGCGTAAAAAAAAGAGGAGCCACGAAATATCAAGACGCAGAGAGAGAGAGAGAGAAAGAGAGAGAGAGAAAGAGAGAGAGTCAAAGAGCTCGAGCGAGCTGCGGCCGGACGAGTGAAAGAGCAGCAGAAGCTTGAGCTATACGCTTGGCACGTTAAGCCCCGGGAGATATATAGCGGGCCGTTTGAATAAGACTGCGCGCCGGCGCTCGGTCTCTCACCCTCCGGGGGCCGTTTATTAAGCGAATCAGTGTTATCGCGGCAAGAGTCCTCATGAATAAGGCATCGAGAGCGTCGGGGGCGCGCCCGCCCCGAGACACGGACGGGCCAAAGCTCCTTGCGCCGCGGGGCGCGGATATATTGTTTTCTTGATGAGCGACGCGCGCGGCTCGCGCTCCCGCGCGGACGTCTTGCCCCGATTTTCGCGCCGGGGATTTATGCACTCGTCATACATAAGCATGGGCTGGCCGTTTATCGCCGACTCGAGTGCCCGGAATCCGGAAAATCATCGTTGACCCTGCATATATGCCAGATTATATGGGGGTGGGGGAGGATATATTGTGTAACAACTCTACCCTCGATTGCGCTGTGTATATAGGTGCTCTTTTCAGTTTCGGATTCGTACACAGAGAGAAAAATTTGGTAATTTTAAGTAAAT
Source organism: Sycophila quercilanae (assembly GCA_035582995.1). NCBI lineage: Eukaryota > Metazoa > Arthropoda > Insecta > Hymenoptera > Eurytomidae > Sycophila > Sycophila quercilanae. The sequence goes on along the minus strand of JAWWEP010000009.1, from coordinate 14,701,299 downwards.
ATTTACTTAAATAGTACTTGTTAAATATTTCTTTAAATCAAGTAAATATTTTTTTGGGACTACGAAATTCATTTAGAAACTAATAAATTAATTTCGTTTTAAAGAAATATTTAACTAGTACTATTGAAATAATAAATATTAAAATATTGCAGTGTTCAAACGAGAAGATAAATATTCAGTTAATAATAAATAATGCAGACGGAAAATTAAATAGGGATACTGAAAAGTGGATCAAGTGCTAGAACAAAAAAAAACAATATAATTTGAAAGTAAAAACTAGCCATTCTTTTACTTGTGCGGAAAATGAATTACGATGATTTTAATTATAAGTTATATGAAAAGTGTTATTATCGAGACTTATTTTATTAAATAAATTTATATTTAAAATATCTACCATATTACCACAGCTTCAAAAGTTAATTAGTGATATATTAATCAAATTGGTAGAGGTACGTTTTTCATTAGATTTATAGAAATAGTATGTATAACATCTTTAGAATTGATGTATATTCATTGTTTTAACTTTATATTTGTATAATTTAGTTTAAGATTACGTATTATCATACTGTGATAATGATTACGTTCAAATTCATATTAATTAAATAAATATTAATTTCAGTATTCTAAAGTGCTTCTTCCGTATTATATAGAAAATTACTATTTCTCAAAAAATAAACGGTCAATCAATCTCAGCTTACACAGATAGATTTTTAATTTAATAAGCTAATTTTACTGAAAGTTTCATTAAAGTCTTGAATAAATCGATGTACCTAAGAACTATATACATAAACTTAAAACTTATGCACATCTGCATTCATATACTACTTTCTCCCTCCAGAAAACTCGTTTTTATCTCTCAAGTAAAATTTTCCTAACAGATGACGCAGGTGCACTGCTTCCAAGAAGCAAGCATTACGTAAAAATTACGCGCCCGGGGAAAACGAGAAAAAGATAAAAAAAAAAAAAAAAGAATCTCGTGAATCACCGGTGAAAGGAAAAAGTCGCGTGAGTCACTCCGTACTGAAAGGCGTTCCTAAAGGTCCCACCTCAAGAACCTTAATTCTCACTTGTCCATCCTTTCACATACCAATCGTCTACAGATCACCGATATGCGGAACTCTTCCACATGACCCACGACCTTCTCGCGAGAACCAATAATATAAAAAAAAAGAAGAAAAATAAAAAATAAAAAATAAAAACACAAACGCAGACTTATTATTATACCCGGATCGATCTTCCAACTCCGAAATGCCCGAAAAAAGCTGCATCGGCCGTAATTCGTGGGGCGTGCACCCTTTCGGGGGGGATCCCCGTCGGGTCTGTTTGCCGAAGCGATCGGCCAGCAATGTGCGCGCGCGCTCGCGACACTCTTGCGCATATATATATAAAACACGCGTATATGTATATCTATATATACGTGTGAAAAACGCGCGGAGGGAAAAAGACGCGCGGCGGCCGCCGTGGCGAGGGGTTGAAGAATGGGGCGGCGGGGAGGGAGGGCCGGGCCGATAAGGTCTGAAATCACCTCGGGGGTAAAGGTCGACTCAGTTACGCTCCGTCCACCAACAGGCTGCAGCGCGCGCGCCGAGCGAGCCCATCAAACGCGCCGTCGCTCTCTTATACGTCAGCTGGCGCGAGTGCCCGCTCGCCGCGACGCGCACTTATACTCGTATCGTTTGCGATTGCCGTTCGGTTCTCGAGTGATAAATATATATACTGTCGATTATATGACGTTTAGTCTGCTGCTCGTTAAATTCATTCATTTTTTTTTCTTTGCTTTTTTTTTTGTAATGTCGTTTCTTGCGTTAATGTCTGTTTTTTTTTGTTTCGCGTTCTCGGGAAGAGCGACGGATTGAAGTAGCAATGCACTTTGGCGTTTCTTTTTTTTTCTTTTGTGTTTTAAGTATCGATACTTTCAATAAATAAGTGTTTTTTTATATTATTTTTATTATTATTATTGTATTTTCCTCTTCTTTTTTTTTTAATATATATTTTTAAAGTTTAAATACATTAATTTTGTTCTTCTAGACACCGAATGTAGAGTATAAAGATTTTTTAAATTAAATTTCGTTCACTTATTTGTAGGTAAATACAACTCGATCTTCGGAAATACTGAATTGACAATTTGAAAGTAAATGAAGTTGGTGAACTATAGGAAGAGAGATGAGATAGTGCCGCAACTCTAGTATCATGTGACTTTGTTATTCTTGAAAAATTAAACAATTATTTTTGGACAGCTATAAAAAAATTAAAAAAAAAAAAAAATGCATGGGATACCGCATGCGGTTAACTAATATGCGCCACGTAATAGCAATTCTGGTCTTTCGGCCTTGTGAGGCTTACAATACGAAGGACTAGTCCTTCGAGGAACTGAGTGATGTGGAGGATTCAGACTCATCCGTTGCATCTTCAACAGGATTCGCGGCTACATCCCTCGGCGGCAGCTATATTTTATAATGGTAGCTTACAATTTTATATTTATTCAGCAGCTCTGAACGTGATTTCACTGAATAAATTGTGCAAAATTTTGTTCTTTTTTTTTGTTAATAATATAAAAAAAAAATTAAATTACGTTTATTTAAGCAGTAGTTTTTTGTTTTATTTTTGTTTTATATCGGATGTGCCAATTCATTGTTTTAACATCAGTCGAAAATAATAACTGCGTGATTCATTAATTCTTGGAGCATGTGGTGTACGCGTACGTGCCAGACATTTACTGTGTGATAGCTCCATGGTAGGGGGATTCTAAGATTTTCAAACTCATGGGTTTTTCCCGCAAGCTAAAATTGTACGTAACCATAAAGCTTCTGAAGGCTTGAATTTTTCCTTAATGGTTGTAATTGTTGGTTATTCCGTTAATAAATATTGGTTTGGATTAAGAACACATATGGGCAAATCCACAGAACTTTTAACTTTTAAAAAAATTTTTTGAAATGCATTTTATTGCCCTCCATCAGTCGCCGTACAAAGCACACGAGTCAGACTGGATTTAAACTCTTGGTTTAACTATGTGACTCATTTTCTAATACTTTTTTAAAGTGTGCTACTAGGGGCGCAATAGATATCTCCATAAAACGGAAATTTTAACACGTGCGAAATCACGTAATTTTGCACGTGTAAAAATTTCCAATAATATGCATGTTTTTTTTAAGTTAAAAGTTCTGTGGATTTGCCCATATAAGCTGCAGGGTACGTAGAAACAGAAACTTATTATTACATCTATTTGCAGTGCATTATTTTACTAAAATAAAATTTATTTGGTAGCAATCATTAATTTATTGATTATTGAATTAATACTTACGAAGTATGATTCTTATCTTGATTATATAACAATAATTTAAAGAATTAAATACGGAAAATCTACTTTCATAAATTTAATTTGTCTATAGGATGTAAGGTATTAGTCTGAGATCACAATTAATTAAGTTTATCTGCGTTTAAATATATGTCCGGATAACGTAAACATTTATAAAGAAGCATTTTTACTAAAACTTTATACTTAATTTCTTATACTTTTTGAAATATTTTTTGCGTGAATGTTAATGATTGCAGTTTTTTAAAAGTTGAATATTCTATACCTACACAGAATAACATTAATATCGAAAAACAGTAATAAAATGATTTTATATACACTATCGGTGCTATGATAAATAATAAAGCATTGCTTCTACAATAAAATCATCCTATTTAATTTTTGAAAATTTTAACAAAAAACAAAACTTGACTTTTTATAAAAATTGAAGACAATTCTTATAATATAAAGCAACTTTCTCCGTACAGTACAAGGGCGCAAAATAAAAAAAAAATTGTTTAAAACCAGCTTTCAACTTAAACTCGGCGGCAAATTTCTCGAATAATAAAATTCTTTACCACTTTGTGAAGCAGTTTGTTGCTCTCATAGTGCACCAGAGTGAAAAATTACTCTTCCCTACGAGTGTGCAAATAAGTTCCCCGAAATCTTCCATTGATAGCATTTATCTCCGACCGCTGTCACGAGCATTATATATATTCTAAATTTTTACACCGCGGATGACTCGTGCCTTTCCAATGGCCGCCGTCGCCTAATCATTCCGCGTAGATCCCTCACGGCCAGCTGCAAACGCGCTTAAATCAATCTACAACAAAAAAAAAAAAAAGCCGCATCCTCCATCCCGGAGCTCCACATCCCACAACGAAAAGGCGAAAAAGAAATCGCGACCGCCAAACAGAGCCGCGGCCGCAGTCAAAGGCCGCTCGCTCAGGTCAGCCCTCCCCAACGGTATACACCTAATCCCTCGCGAAGAAGCGCGAATATGTTTATAAAAATAGCCTTTATCGTTATACGCTGAAGCGCGAGGCAAAAAATAAAGAGAGTATATAGGCGCGCTGTCGTCTCGTCCGATCGCGGCCGCGCCGTGAGGAGAGGGAGCCCGACCTAACAACCGCCTATATTTCCCCCGTCTCGGCTGTCTTTCCAGAGAGGCTCGGCCTCCTGCAGCGCACGTGCTCGCTGATTGGCGCGGCGGGCGGCGTCAGCGGCGGCCCGGCGGGGGCGTCGGTCGGGGGCGGCCAGGTTCAGCTGTGGCAGTTCCTCCTGGAGCTGCTCGCCGATTCGTCCAACTCGTCCTGCATCGCGTGGGAGGGCTCCAACGGCGAGTTCAAGCTCACCGATCCGGACGAGGTGGCGCGACGCTGGGGAGAGCGCAAGAGCAAGCCCAACATGAACTACGACAAGCTGTCGCGAGCCCTCAGGTAAGCGAACCCTTTATTTCTTCCTTCGAGCCATGTGTATTATATATATACCTTTTTCTTTCGCCCTGCGTCTTTCTTTCTATGAGGACTTGAATGAACAGAGAGAGAGAGAGAGAGAGAGAGAGAGTGAGAGAGAGAGTGAGAGAGAGTGAGAGAGAATAGAATAGAATAGTTTATTAAAGTCCGAGGACTCAGAGGTCCTATGCGGTCATAGCATTTACAAATACAATGTTTTGACAAATAATAAAGCCTTTTAAGGCAAATCATATACACGGGAATTCACATAAATTCGTACAATAAAAACTTAAAAACTACACCGAAAAAAATAAAAAGTAGTTCTTACTGTTTGCACAGTAGATTTAACTGTAAAATTGGAAGTAAATTTAA
>JAWWEP010000009.1:14667477-14685055 GCA_035582995.1 Sycophila quercilanae | reverse complement strand
AAATGCGCGCTTATTGTCGAGTCAGCGAGCGCTCGCGGTAGTAGGGGGACAATAGTCGCGGCAACGTCGCAGAGAAGGGGAGCGCCCGCCAGTAGCAGGCCGCTCGCAGCCGCCAGGATCCGCTCGTAGTTCGCACGGACTTTCGGTGGCGGTATACGCGCGTACGACGCCTACGAGTGTTTGAAGTTCTCCTCCCTGCATCCGCAGCTCCCAGATCGACGAGCGAAAAAAAAATCAACCGGAGGAGCTACTAAATCGTCAGACGAGCCCAGAATCAAGCTGCAAGACGGTGCCTCGAATAATGCGCCGCGGGTACGTCGATCAAAACAACCGCGAGGAAATTTGATTTTGCGCGTGTCTCCCCCCTTCCCTCCCCTTCCATCGTCGTCACATCGGTGCGCTCGCGTTTCAAAAACTCAACGGCCGAAATCACATTTGTACGCGTCAACGTCAGGCTCTCCGAGGGGCAGCTGCAGAGGAAAGCGCGGCTGACGTGAAAAAAATAAAGGGAAAGAGGCGGAAGAGAACGCGGGACGCGCATCTGGAGTGGCGCGGCGACGAGCGGAAGAAAAAAGTCGAGGAGATATAGGAGATACGAACGCGGAGGCTGCCGACCGTCTGGAGGAGCGTAAAACAATGGATCCTTTCACGCAGGTAAGCGACTTTACTTTCGTTGTACGTCCACGTCGGGGATTTATTGCGCTTAAACGTGCCTTCTCCGAGGGCGCGGGGGGCGTGCGCCCGCAGTCCGCCTTACCTGCTCCGCAATCCGATTAAGAGTTTCGTTGGTTCAGGATGTTTCGGAGTCGTATACCTGCGGACCCCCAGCGAGCCTCTTTCGTGGATGAATGTGCGCCTAACTTGCCCGCCCCTACGTCGGCAAATTTTCCGTTACGCTCTGTGCTCGGAGGTCCTAATGGTTTTTCGTCATTTTTCCTGAAGGGAAAGTGCACGCACACCCTTCTTATCTACTTCCAGTCACCATGAGTTTTTATCGCGGGATTTGCGGTGTTGTACTTTAATTTAATTTTAATGTTTATTTTTTTATGATGTAATAATGTTTGTATTTTTTTTTTTTTAACTAAATTTAAAGAATATCCTATAAAATTTACCGTTATTATTTTTATTCTTTAGCAATTGATCTATTTTTAATAATATTTGTGTAATGTTGTTGTTCGTGAGTTCTTATGTTTAATTTGAAATAATCTTTGGATCATTTAATGATATTTACTTTTTTAAATTGGTATTTTTATTTAATATATACCCTTGTTTGATCTTTATCTTGCTCTCAGAGAAAGTTTTATGGTTCATTATTTCTCTAGATTCTATTGTGAGAGCAATTATCTAATCCTAATATTAGTGAGCCAAAAGTAATTAGTCTTATATGATTCAAATGTAAACTTGCATTTGGTAATATTTTAATAGCTTTTTACAAAGATTATCTTTAACAATTAAATAAATGTAACTTTTTTTACCTTATATATCAAAATAAAACAGTTAAAACTAGAGCTCTTGTCTTTCTCTCTTTCTTATCTTATCTCATCCCTTTAGTAGCTTACAGCTTCTTTTACATCGTGGAATTATGATTCATCTGCAATAATATGTGCAGTAATATATTATGCTGAATGAAATGGATAAACCAAATTAAATACAAAAAATTTATCAATTATTATAAAAATTTATTAATTCTTTTACAATAAAATTAAAATCAATAGTGCTACAAAGAAAAATATATAGTTTATATTAGTTTTTATATATTAATCATTCTTTGTTTTGTCATTTTTTTCTAAACACCATTAATCTACTATAATAAAATTTAAAAAACAAATTTTAAACTGAAATCTGCAGTTAAACGCATTATTATTAACTTTCAGAGAATGTTAGAACGTGCAAAGGCTAGAAGAGAAAAACTAGACACACAACTGTCTAATGCTGGTCATGATATTAAAAGAAGACGCAGTCCATTAAGAGATGCTAATGCTATCTTGTCACAAGTTCCAGGTAACAAATTAAAAAAAAATTAACATTTCATTATACAATTTATACTTATAATGAATTAAAAATTTCAATCTACAAAAATATTATAACTTTTTAACTATTACACATTTTTTTAAATATTTTGATTAAAAAATCACAATTTAAGAGATTGTAAACAGTTCTTATTTGAAGTTATTACAGAAACTATACCGAAGAAAACAACTGTATCTCCAAATGGTTCTCCTGCCAAAACTACTAGAAGGATTTCTCCTCCTGCAAGTACAGAAAAAGAAAAAGAACCCAATAAAGAAAATGGGGATGCACAAGCATCAGTCAGATCCAAATTGCAAAGGCTTGGAAAATTATATTCAGGTGAGAGAGGAGCAGTTGAGTTATATATCTTGAATTCAGAACACCCACACAGCTACCTAAAACTGGTTTCTCAGTATCTTAGTATTGGTTTGTGTTCTTACCCTACCTTGTGCTGGCTAACATGAAAGTGAAAGGTCATTCTCTGCTTGAGCCCTTTGTTTACAAACTGATTTCTAAATTCAGAAAGCTTCTTCTCTAATTAAGTTCAAATTAAATTAAAATTTTTAAATCTTATAATTAATGATTAGAAAATATTATAAATTGAATATTTTTCTGTAAATTCTATTTTCTAATATAATGTTTTAGTAATGCTGCAGAATTAATTTTTTTATTATATAATGTAGAACAATTTTTTGTTAAATTATATTTATTAAAATATGACAAATATTTTTACTTGATTTTTGTTCCCAATTTAAATGTTTGTCAGTGTATTTAAAATTAATAAACATTTTGTTACAATGTTTATTATTCTTAAGAGTTAAGAAATAAGAAATAGATACATCAATAAATTAAAATTATTATAATTTGCAAAATAAATGACTTATGTTAACATTATTAATACAATACTTTATATTCACCATTTTAGAGAATGACAGAGAGCTGAGCTCTCCTATTCATAGAACAGAAGAAAAATTTGCGGTAGAAGATGTAAAAGGTAAATCAGCTAAGCCATGTGCCAGATTAAACAGATTACATGCTTTGGCATCAGAGATTAACAATTGGGAAGATGATTTGTCACATCCAACCATTGTAAGTTCCATTTGCATCATCAAATAAAAATATAAATAAGTACTTATATTTCATGAAGAATTTCAATTTAAAATATATCATTTTAAGGTAAAACATACAGTAAGTAAAGCTGAAAGAGTACAGGCAAAACTTAATCAACAAATAAAAAATGGATCTGAACCACAACCTCAACCAAGTACAAGTGGATTAAACAATAGAGGCGAAAATAATGTCAAGCCTTTAAAGTGGGATAAATCTCTTTTGGAGAGTCTTGTAAGAAATTAAATTTTATTATTTTAATTTCCCAAAAAAAGTAGCTTCCCTGGTCCCTGCGCTTTCCTTAACAATGAATATTTAAAAAAAATATGCAACAGCTTGGGTTTTGAAGGATGAGGCTAAGTAGATATGTGGTCATCGTCAACTCACTGTTAAAAAATTAAATGTGTTTACAGGAAGCACAGGGTTTTAGTCGTTCTAAAAGAAACTCTCGACTAGTGTATGACTTTAACACTTGTTCTCAGGGATCAAGCCCGAATCAACAAAAGAAGTCACCTGTGAAGATTCAAAGTAAGTTTACGTCCTCCCCTGCGCTTGAAAAAGTCAACGAGAAGGCAGCCCAGCAGAGCAAGAGTGCGTCTTCGAGCCCGTCTACGTCTTCGTACCGCAGCGCGGAAAGCACGAAGACTCCCGAAAAGTCGATCAAAAGCGGTAGTAGCGCTGCCGGTTCTCCAGCTGTTAGTAACGCGCGAATGAATTCGAGATTCGGTTATAATGGTTCTCCTAAAAGTAGCTTCGTACAGTCACCAGGTTCGGTTCTAAGTAAAGCGTCGATGTTCGAGTTGAAAGGCACAACAGTGAAGACCAAGGATCCCGCAGAGATGACCTTGTCCGAAAGAAAAGCTCTCTTCGAAAGGAACAAAGGTGAGGCGTTGATTCCAAAAGCTCCGCTGACGATGTCTGTACCAACGAAGAAATTGCAAGAAAAAGAAAAACCGACTTCAAACGGAGGTAAATTTTTGCATTTTTTTTAACAGATAATTTTACAGTGTATTTTACAGTGTAGGAGTAGATGTAAATGATTATTTTATTAAAATCTTAATCACTTGCAGAACTCTCCGATAAATTTAAAACAAAACTAGATAAAGGTAAAGCAGTTGAGGCTCAGCGATCAATTTTCGAGCAAGGTATTCGTTCTCAAGAATTGGAAAACAATATTTTACAAAACGTTCAGGCCGAAAGACAACGTGAATTGGAGATGCTAAGGTCCCGATTCAATCGTAACCGAGAAATAGTCCAATCAGCTGTCAGTTCAGGTTTCAGAACTAGTGAAAGCAGTGAGGGCAAACCGAATTCTCCTAAAAATTCACCTGTATGTCCAGTCAAACCTACACCAGCGCCTGTAAATATTTTAGATATTACCTAACAATTATTTAGATTTGATTGTGTAATTTGGTTTCCATTTAATTTTCATTTAGGAACAAATGGTACCACCACCTCCTCCTCCTCTACCAGTTGCTCAAAATTCGCCACAAAATAAGGCCTCGAGAAATATGAAAAATTCGCCAATCAAAAGACAAGGTAAATTTATTGGAAAAAGATGTAACATAAATTGAGATGTAACAAATTGTAATTATTTTCTATTTTTTACAGTTGTTGGCAGCCCACCGAAAATGGAAAGTCAAATTAAGAAAATTGCGGATATAAAACGCATTAAAGTATCGCCACCTAAGCCTGGCCGTCTTTATCCAGATCTCGCACATATCGAATCAAGCTCAACAGAAACTGAAACGGAGTATACCGCAGAGAGTACAGAAGCTGAAACAGCCACGCTGGACGAACCAACAGAAACTGAAACGGAAACTGAAGGAGAATATTACACTCGTGTAAGATAAAAAAGAAAAAATATTTCGCTTATTTCTTCAAGTTTAATTTTAATATTGGCAATGTTATTTGCAGAATCGTTTCTATGATGATGATGATAACAGCGACGATGACGATGATGATATAGGTAACACAAGTCTTGGGCGTAGTATTTTGCAAGCTGTGAGTGAACAAACTGCATTACATAAAAAGGTAAAATATCAACCATGTATCATATTAAGAATGTTTTAAACTGTAAATAATACTGGATTTTTATTACAGAGATCTATTGATCCTGACCCTGACAGTACAACATCAGATATTTCTGTTCTTGATGAAATGGATGAATATCTTGATGAATGTTTAGCTCTTCAAGAAGTTGGGGAAGAAGGACCAACTCCACCAAAATTAAATAAAAACGGAAAAAGTCCATCTGCTGCCTCTCACAGCTTCAAATATACGCATGGGTAAGTAAACATTTTTTTTTTACTAAAGAATAGTTTAAGAAAATGTGAATTTTATTTAAAATAATGATTGCAATTTAGACCAACTTACCGATCGCCGATCAAAATCGTCTCGCCCGCTTCATCGCCAAGGCAAAAGGAACAGTATGTTTTGGATGGAGATCAACACGTGCCATTACTGCACAGCATCAGTCAATACAGGAAACAACAGTCTCAGGTATGTATAAATAGCTCACATTGTGTATCCCACTCATTTTTATAAAAATGAGCTTACTTTTTATTATTTTTTTTTTAGACTCCCAAGACTCCAGCTCGTATGGTCAGTCGCATACCTGATGTTACTGACTCTGGATCATCTGATGATGCATCGATTGACAGAGAAGCTGTTTTAGTTCAAGACAAAGTTAAAAGATTGCTGGATGATATCCAGAAACAACAAACAATTATTGGTCAAGCGAGTCAAGCTTTGAATTTGTGCAGTTCCACTATTGAATTCAGTGGATCTCGGGAACAAGTTGAAGGAGAACGGCTATTGTTAGTTGCAAGTATGTCTCAAGTTATTATTAAGTTTGAAAGAATTATTAAAATTTCAACTTATTAATGCTTATAAATTAAATTTTTAGCCCATAGGAGACAAGCTGCTTTGAACGAGGTTCAACGCTTGAAAGTAGAAGGGACTTTAACTCCAGTTGTACCTGGGGCTCCAGAAGTTCAAGAGAGTGGATCTCTCACTATTTCAGCAATCACATTGCCCCTTAAACGAGACTTTTTCCGTCAAATGGACCATGGTAAGCTAAGCTTTATTCGACAAACTATTTATTATTTTTTAATTTTTTTTTTAAATTAATTTTTATTTTTATTTTCAGATAACTGTATACATTTCGTTTGTCTGATAAGGCATCTTGAAACAGTAATAGTAACTCCAGTGGTACAAGCCGAGCCAGGAGATTCATGTTTAAGATTCCCCTCCACTTTAAAAGTACAGGATTTATACAATGATTTCAAAGTTACAGTTGAAGTTTATAGTTTACAGACACGTGCAGAAATTCTTCCTCACGAAATTAAATATCATATTCACGGTGGAAATAATAGCAGTGGAAACTCCAATAACAAAAAGGTAAATTTGAACATTTAACCCTCTTTTGCAGTCTGCTGCTGTACATTGAAAACACTTAGATTTTACTGAGAAACGGTACACAGAAAAGTCAACTTACAAATCTTTAAAAACGAAATTTACACGGTAATTCTTTTATTTTAGAATGGAGGTAAAACGCCGAAAAAACTTTTGAAGCAAGAAAGTAAATTAATAATGCCAAACATGCAAAGTCCTGCTGGTCCATCTGCTGTTCGAACGACAGCCTTTTCTCTTGCTGGATATGTTATCTTTAGTTTAAAGGAAGTGCATAGGCAACAGTTTACTTTAAACAAGGTATATTAAACATTATTTTTTATATTATTTTTTTTATGTTTTATATTAATTATTTCTTTTTGCTTTAGGTACCTTTATCATCTCCTTTGGAAGGACGTTTACAGATGCATGTATCCTGTGAATTAACCGTTTCAGTGGAACATCACGGCTTTCTAACTATGTTTGAAGATATATCAGGATTTGGTGCATGGCATCGAAGATGGTGTTTACTGAAAGGAGACACCTTGTCTTACTGGAAATATCCAGACGACGAGAGAAAGAAAACTCCGATTGGAAGTGTGGACTTACAAAGTAATTATTCAATTAAGTTTTTTTTGAAACACTACAATGATTAAATATTATTCTATATTTATTTAACATTAATTTATTATTATAGCCGTCACCTCAACGAACGTCAATTTGGTTTCTCGAGATATTTGTGCGAGACCTCATACATTTTTGCTGGAAACTTCGAGACCAGCGCACCCTGGAGATAAAGACAGTCTGGTAATGATTAGGAACGGGCCACGAACAACCATTAGGTAGGTTATCACTCGAAATACTCTTGAATGTTATTGTTTTAAATCATGTATATTATAATTAATTTATAATTACTTTTGTAGGCATCTCTTGTCGGCCGACACTAAAGAAGACAGATTAGAGTGGTGTGCTAAGTTGAATAAAACTTTGCATTTAATGCAAGTATGGGGGGGTACTTCAACGTAGAATTTTATAATTTAATTCTTTGATTAATATTTTTGTGAATATTAAATTGTTGCATAAGTACCCGTGTCTAGCTGACACAAACATTGATAATGTTTAAACGATTTTAATTGATAGACTATCTCAGATTGAGATAGCGGAGTAAAATGAATTAGATATTTCTATCGTAAATTATAATGCTACAGAAGCTAATATAAATTGTGGTTACTGTTGAGTTAAAATACTACATCTTGTTTTAGAATTATAATAAAGTTTAATTTTTAATAAGATGTAGTTAATTTATAGCTTTATATTAATATAGTATATATTATTAATCCTCAAATAATATATTGAGTTAATTAGCTAGTTCAAAACGTTTCCGTTTTGTTAAGTACAGTAGTAATTTCATGAAAAATTAATTAAAGATCTTGTATTATTGTTTCATTCATACAGCAATATAAGTTAATTTTCGTATATGTGTTTAACTCTTTTTGAACTAAAAAATATCCACAATTTAATAGAAAGTTTTTGTAGACTATTCATATTATTATTTAATGATTGATCATCGATGTAGTGAATATAGATATACTAATGAAAGTAGTATATTCTGATCGAATTATTGTAAATATAAATATGCATAATACTCTTTTTCAGTGCATTTCTGTAATATTATAGTATATAGATTTATATATCATCGCAGTATTGATACATACGTTTCTGTATGTAAGTGCATGTGTCGTTAGAATTAAAACTATGATTTCTGTATTGGTAACACTTGTATCAAAGACTCACATTTGGAATATCATTATATACTTTTAATAAAAACGACATGAAATGCATAGAAACGATTTTTTAAATCTTACCAAAAAATTCATTGCTTTTTTTATTACACATAAACAACAACGATTATAATAATGGCGATAAAAAATGAATAATACTTCACGTAAAACCTTTGTAAATGAATACAGTATATTTATTTGTCACGTTCTTGTGAAATACAATTGATGCACATAAAAATGATGCATACATTTTTATCTATATCAAATGTAATTCAAAAACAAACAATAATACAATAATATAATGAGTAAACAACTTAAGAAAATAGAACGTTGTTTTGAGTATTATAAACGTTTACAATTTTTATTAGAACTATTTACATGTTTTTTTTTTTCATAAGCACTTTTGTAACTGAACACAATATTTGTATGAATCTACGAATAGAGTGGTATTTTACGGAAAAAAGTAGCAATTGAATATCAGAGATATCGAAAAAATCATAGTGAAATTTGTGTATTGCCTTATTCACGCACTAAATTTTCTTCGAAATTAATGAAACAATAGCGAAAAGTTCTTTTGGCGGTATATCCAAAGAAATGACCAACATACGCTTTCTTTTTAAGTAAATTTTAAATGTAAAACAATAATGAATATAATTTAAAATGCTGACATCAACAGACAGATCGCCTTAACAAAACCAATCTCAGGCTTAAAGAAAATGAAACAGACAAGACTATAGCAATCCGCCAACTAACTTTAAATTTGCAAAAAAAAAAATTGTATAATCAAAATTTGCAAAAGACATTAAATAGTCGAAATTATATAATATGATACAAACTTGCGCGTCGTCGAAGAAAAAAAAAAAAGGATCTTCCTCATTCCCGAACGCCGCTCAGACAGCAGCGAGGGAGGAAGATCGGGAGCGACAGATAGGAAGTATAGAGGATGGCGAGCTAATGAGGAAGCGAAGGCTGGAGATTGCTTGCTTTTCTTTTATTTAAATCGTTAGTTTTAGAGGAGCGTGATCGTCGGATGGAAGCCGTCCTTGTCGGCCTTGTAGTCGACCCTGTAGGTTTTGCCGTCGGGGGTCTGGTACTGGAAGCTGCCGGTGACCTCGAGGGCCTCGTCGTCGGTGCCCTGGTTCGTGATCACGGCCGTCTCCTCCTTCTTGTGGCCGTCACTCTGCTCGTAGCTGTAGTGGTAGCCGTCCACGCCGATGTTGTTGTTCTCTTCCTGCTTCGTGATCGTGATGCTCGCGTACTGCGAGGGCTGCTGCTGGGGTGCTGCCGCGCACGCCACCACCATCAGCGATAGCACCAGGACCTACCGAGTTGCCCGCTTTCGTTTACATTTTCATAATTGAATTTGTTGAAGTGATAACTTCTTATGGGGCACCGAATGCTCAGGAATTTCAGCCTCCAAAAGTATGAAAAGGCCTCTTTGTTTTCCGTCGGTTATGCTCTCTTTCTCTCTCTTACTCATAAATTTCAATTGAGTAAAAACATTTTATAAATGTCAATTGAGTGTTTTTTGGTCATTTTATGATGTTCTTAGAAAATGTCTACGAATATTGGAAATGACCGAATTACCAATATTGGTTTAATATTGGTCCAATATTGATAATTCGGTCATTTCCAATATTCCTAGACATTTTCTTAAAACATCATAAAGTGATCCAAAAACACTCAATTCAGACTTATAAAATGTTTTTACTCAATTGAAATTTATAAAAAAACATTTTATAAATGTCAATTGAGTGTTTTTGAATCATTTTATGAAGTTTTTAGAAAAATGTCTACGAATATTGGAAATTACCGAATTACCAATATTGGACTAGTATTAAACCAATATTGGTAATTCAGTAATTTCCAATATTCGTAGACATTTTTCTAAAAACATAAAATGATCCAAAAACACTCAATTGACATTTATAAAATGTTTTATCAAATGAAATTTATAAAAGAAAGAAGGCGATGAGTTCTACATAAAATAGGTTTAACTTAAAATACGGAAGTTATCACTTCTCTCGGGGGTCCCGAGACCCACACCGTTTTTTTTTACGATGAGAGCTATTTTTTTTTAAATTATTTAATTTATATTTCGTTTTTAATTTGAAAATTGATTAGAAGTCGAGAAGCGAGTTGGGTTGTAGGTGTTGAACCTTTTTTGTAACAGTTACATTCATTTAAATCAAAACAAAATGATTAGATTAGATTTTCGTCTTTGTGAATGGAAATTTGAAAGTAGAAACAGGAAAAAAACGTTTGATTGAAATAACGTCTCGTAAATTTAAGTGATTGAATGTAGAAGAGATTCATTCTGCATTTAAATCGCATGGATTTACATCTTTTAAACTTTGGGAATGAAAAATATGAAAATTTTGTTATTAATTTTCTCAAAAATTAAATTTGTTTTCTTTTTTTAAAGATTACTTTATATTTTCTTATATTATACATTTACTTTTGTAAATGTATATAAGAATTTGATTATTAATAAAGTATTTTCTTGATTTCATTTTTTGAATAGGAGAAAAGGTATTGAATCGTGAGAAAGTGGGAAGAAACTTTTGATGTATTCTTTAAATTACGTAAGTTTCACAATTTT
This sequence comes from Sycophila quercilanae, assembly GCA_035582995.1. NCBI lineage: Eukaryota > Metazoa > Arthropoda > Insecta > Hymenoptera > Eurytomidae > Sycophila > Sycophila quercilanae. Next base: position 14,674,162 of record JAWWEP010000009.1, on the reverse strand, counting down.
GAATATTTTAACATATTGATTTTATTTATTTTTTATAATTTATTCAATATTTATGTACATCCAATTATTTGTTTCGTCAAATATTTAGAAGAGGTTTTTTAAACTCAGCTCATCATAAATGTATTTTTATAATTGAGCGCGACATTTATAGCAATTGGAAATGAAGTATAGTAAATTAAGAAAAGAGCGTTACGCAATGAATCAGAATAAATTGATTTTCAATAATTGTACAGTATAAAAAGTATTTTATTGAGTTTAAAATTTTATGACTGCACAATTTTATAGTTAGTGGAAAAAAATTTTCAGATGCACTTTGGGCTCTTGCAGAAGTTTTTGCGAAGGTTATGGAATGAAAATAAAGACAAGCCAAGCAAAAGGTCATCGCGTGTTTTACGATAACGCAATATACCTGCAAAATGCTCGGTTTTATTTCGAAGTTGCGTATTCGCGTGAAAATGTCTTAAAACTCATTGACGCGTATTTTATATTTATACACGATTTACTTCAATTTTTATATTCCTATACATTCTAAATGTATTTTTGAAATTACTTTTGAAACTTTTTAAAATCCGTAATATGAAAATTTTGTTTACTTCCTATTTAAACATATATAAATGGCGTTTGTATTAGTGATCTGAAAAGCGTAACTCTAAGCGATGTATATACTTTGTACTCCTTTTCTGCAAAAATGTAAGTTACATATAATTAATTTTCTGTATGTTTTAAATTGACTCTTTTTTTTTAACCCACTAGAAAATTTCTTCTTTTCAAAATCAATAATTTGATCACACTTGCGTTAAGAATAAAGTTCTATACGTATAGTAACAACACTTCCCTCGGTTTATAGTAATTTAGTAATTCCCATCCTCATGAATAATCTGCGACTTTTCTCACTTTTTGCTCAATGCACTATAATATCAATTACTTAATTACAAACATTATGCAAATTAAAAAAGAAATTTTGAAATTTATCATAGGTACGAACTTGAACTACAAAATGCAACGATCTTTTCCCGCCTGATCGTTAAGAGATCGCTAAGGCAATTCAAATCTAACGCAATCGAACTCCAAAAGCTACCCCTCGTAAGATAGATACATTAAAAAAAAAAGTGGAGAGGAAACTCGAATGATCGTTACGAACCAAAGTTGTAATTAATACAATTTTAATTACAATTTTGGTTCTTAACGATAATTCGAGTTTCATCTCCACTTAACTACAAAACGAACGCCCGAGTCTTTCAACTAATGAAAAAAAAGAAAGAAAATCACGTCTCCCTCCAAATTTTCAAAACTGTAGAAAAAGAGACATCCCGTCGATAATTCCGTCAAAGTATAACGAGCCTCGAGATTTCATCAGCCGCGCGCGCGCGCGCATCTGCACAAAGAGTCTCGCACGAGGAGCGACGCCCACGTGTCGTCCGCGTGTGAGTGCGCGGTGGTTTGGTTGAACTTTAACTTTCTCCGCCGCCACCTCGCAGCGTTTGACAATTTTACGTAACACCGGTTCGCCCGGCGGCAGTAGGGGGGAGGGGGGTCGCGGCCAGCGTAATCGATTCGCGATTAAGCGCACTCGCGGAGTCACGATCGAGCGCGAACCCGGAGGCCCCCCGCGCCACTTGCCATGTCGGAGTCTCGCGGTTTGACCCGCATAGCGCGCCCCTGTGCAACAGATGTATTTCGCGAGATAAACGCGCTGTTAAAGTACGAGCACGTATATCGCGCTGGCGTTTCAAAGGGATTCCGCGTCTCTGCGAGAAATAAAACTCGCGCGAGACGCGGATCGGCTTTACTTATATATACATACCTTTGTTCGGCCCCGTTTCGCGATTGGTTTTTTTTACGCTTTGTGTTGCGGGGAATTTGAGTTGTTATAAGGACTTTTCCGGATTTTTTATAGGATGGTTTCGAGTATAAGCTTTTTCGACTAATTTTATTGCGTTTTTTTCTTTTTGGTATAACTTATTTTGTAAATATAGAGTTAGTTTTGCTGGAAGGTGTTATAAAGTTATTGAAATGGGAGTGTTGAAAAGCTGTCGTAAATCTTCACTTGGTATTAGGAGTACGCGAGGCATAATGTGCCATCCCGTAAATTAAGTTTCGTTTGCTATGAGAAGTACTTCGGTCAAGGTGTATTGAAAAATTATTCATTTTAAAAAGAGTATTGATTTATTTGCTTGAAGAAATAATTGTGATATTGTGATATAATTAACAGGAAAATTGTATTTCTAATCAAAATACATTATTTTATTGGAGTAAAACTTGAACAAAATTCTTGTTTTCCAAGAAATAATATCTTATGTCACACTCTCCCCTGTTACAGTTACAGAAAACTAATTTAGCAATTAATGTAATTTTCTAAATTTTGACAAGTAACGCGTAAAATTTAAAGGGGAATGTTAATAAAATACTCTGTTATAAATCTATTTATTTTATTTTCTACGAAAAAAATTATCTACAAGTTTTATTCAAAAAGATGTATTTTTATTAACCCTTTCTTAAATTAAAATAAAAAAGCTATTGAAATAGTTTATTTGGAGTTACCACAAACTTTGTAGGTGTTTAGAATATTAAAATCAATTTTTTTTTAAGTTTTGAACAACTTTTCTTAAAAAAACCCGAAAATTTATGAAAGTATGGCGTATATGAAAGGGTTAAATGGCATTATTACACTGATAAACTACTATATTTAGTCATTGCATATAAAAATACGTCAATATAATAATAGTATTCTTTAGGAAACGTATTTAACGGGTTGGCCCGATATGCCCCTCAAAATCACTTTGCAGCGAGACCCGCCACCCCACTTTCCCCTACTTAGACGATTTTAAAAGATTTACTGAGATTTGATATTAATTCAATTATTATGAATATATAACATCAAATTCATTACGTACGCGAAGCTTCCTTATCACTCGAAGAGAACGTGTTAGTTACAATGCGGAAATGCTGCTTTAATAATATCAATCAATTAATATAAATATAATTGATAGAAAAACAAATTTTAACCGCTATTGTAGAGCAGAACTTCCTTTAAACAACAATGCAGAAAAAAATCTTGCAATTTCATGATGCAACAATGACAATTGCCATAAGACGTTAAATAAATCAGAGTGCAATTGTTGTTATACCAAAGCTTTCTCCGCGATGAAAAGTCCATTTAGCTTCCGGAAAAATAATTAACGCTTTTCATCATTCATTGATTAAAACAAAAGCGTACGTTTACAGATCGTCGACGATATTTAAAATGCGCCGGAACACATTGCAGCACCGAGGCACTCATACAAAACATAAACGCAGCCAAGCGAGCGACGCATCAAATTTTTAATAAAAAAAAACCGGTCTACAATCGTCGCATATCACACTACGCGTATATCCAAATGGCGCCTCGTCACTCCCGGCCGCGATGATGATTATATACAGCCGTCGATTTATGCAAAATGCACGCGGAAGAGCACCTCACACGTGCACCGGCCGAAAATCCGTCACAGCGACGTCCGCCTCGCCGGTCATCCACTTTCACTGGCGCGTCTCTCGTGCGAAGTGTATTAACGAGCAAACGAAGGGAGAGCGGCGGAAACACAGGGGAGAACGAAAGCGAAACGAGATAAAAAATAAATAATTAAAAAAAATAAACAAACAAACAAACAAAAATAAAAAAACAAAGAGTCGTAAATGAGAAGGAGAAAAACAGTAGGCTGAGCGAGCGGCGCGCGAATTTTGTCGAACGCGCGTAATGTCACCCACCGTCTTCATAGCTGCCGAGGTATATGATTGAAGTGCGACGACGGAGGACGGAGAGAGCGCAGCGTCTAATACACGTGATGTACCGAGGATGCGCCGGTGCACTTGGCTTTATATAGCGCGCGGCTAATCGGCGCGCCCTCCCCGCCGCGCGGGCCGCGAGGGCGCGAAACCGCCGAGGATGCCCCTTCTATATACGACACGCCGCGGCCCGAGATGCACATCGCGATGCACTTTTCGCCGGTTGAATGGAGGGCCGCGAGCGCGCGCCGCTGAACGGCCAGACGCCACGTGTGCGCCGTCGCCCAGTCACGCAGACTTTGTCACTTTGTATTAGTTGAGGCTGCACACGAGGGACGTGCGGGTGCTCTCTGAATATAAAAGAATGACATTTCACTCTTTAACGTTATAAGTCGTCCACTTATTCGGAAAAGTGATGAACGATTTATAACGTTGAAAGAGTGAATATTCACTCTTTCACATTGAAGATTGAATTTCACTCTTTTATATTCAGAGAGTGGGTTGTGTACACAGATAAAAATCCATCGAAAAATAAACACAAAATGTGTGTTTAAAATTCGACAAAATTTTGTAAACATTGCAAGTCTTGTGTAAAATAAAATTGTACACACATTGTGTATTCCATTGAAGAAAATTACACAAAATTTGTGTAAATTCGAATGCGGTCGTAATACAGTGTGGAGACATATTTTTTAATAAGTAAACGCAAAATGTGTGTGAACTAAGCACACATCGTGTGTGATTTTTACATTTGACTTGTGTTATTTAAGTATAACACATAATTTGTGTAATTTTTATACACATTACCTGTGTTTTTTTTTTTTGCTTTGATATTTGATTTGATATAGGTGTTTGACTAATTCTCTGACAAAGTGATAGATTTTTGCTTTTGCATATGGAGAATAGAATAGAATAGTAGAGAATAGTTGTTGATTGCAAATTACAATATTTACAAATAATGATGATGCATAAATACATGAGACAGTTTTAAAATCGCAACAATATAAATTACGTATTTGCGCTCTGAGATTATTGGGTTATATCATTTTAAATTTACAGTTAAAATAATTGCACCTGAGTGATTTTATGAATATATAACATCAATCACAATCGTTACTTAAAATTGATAATACTAAAAATTAAGTCATAAAGTTAAAGAAAGAATCGGCAAAAATTTTGATTTTCAGATTTTTACATAAAAGCAATTGTTTGTTGATTAGTTTCGATTTTCTAGCGATTTTAGTTTTCTTTTTTTAATCTTGATATTTTTATATTTTTTCTTTGAATTTATTATTTTTTTCTGCTGATTTTGATTATTTTAATTTATATTTGACGTTATCTGACATAAACAATTATGTGTTTCTAATTACTTAATTAAGATTTATTCATTTATACATCATTAGTGTTCATGTTTATTTAAACATTATTTATTAAAACATTGATTTTTTTTATCGCATTATATAAATTATAGAGATTTCTATGAGAACAACCATTACGTGTCAATTGTCAATGTCTCATATTTATGGCACTTAAAAGAAAAGAATTAGTAATAAATATTTCTTTAAAGGTGTCAACTAAATAATTGTCTGCTGTATCAACTAAATATATTTTTTGAAACTGCTAAATTTGAGTAGTTTCAAGAAAATATTTAGATTTACAAAGATATTTAGATGATACAAAGAAATTATTTAATTACATATTCTTCAAAATAATATTTATTAGAAAAAATACTAATTTTTTTTTCGCGTTTTAAATTTTGATAAACCCCCTATGATATCTCTCAATGTTCAATTGTATACGAGCCCTGAAATAAATTAAGTTTTCTTTTTCGAAAAGATCATTTTTTGTAGGGTTCTAAATAAATTTTTATAGATATTTTTATAAGATGTACTTACAACAAGATTCTATTATTGACTACTCCAAAAATTTGGTCAAGACACTTAAGAATTTTAAAAGAATTTAAAACTTTTATAATTTCCATTAAAAAATACTAGTTTATACAATTTAATTTAATCGTGAAATTAAATAAGTATTACTTATTACTTTTATATGCATTTAACGAGTTTTTACAAGTCGTCCCTTTGACTTTAAATGCAAATAAAGTCAATTAAAGTGCCTCGTAGAATTCATTTACACACGTGAATTATTTTTACTGCCCGTTCGTGCCGCTCACTTGAGATTTTCATTTCTTCATTATACGTTGCCAATGTCCTCGCGCGGTGCATAGTGTTACCTCAAATTTAAGTTTATTTGTGATTCTGCATTACGTAAAATTATCGTTTTTACTCATTTCAATTGACTCATAATTTTCTTATTATTGCAGAATACACTTATTCAGAATGTGCATTAAACTTCAATTCGCGGATCCAAATATACTCGCCAAATAAATTGTTAATTTATTAACAAAAGTTAAGTGCAATCAAAAATTTGTATAATAAATAACATTTCCTTTTTAAGTTATATAAAAAAAAATAGTCATAAATTAATCTTTAAATTAGTCAGATGACTAATTCATTGATTGATTGCACTTAGGATAATTAAAGGTGAATTTCTTACAATTCGATGTGATTTCCATTGTAATTAAGTTGTTTTGCGAATATTTTTCAAGGACTATTCGCTTTTCCATTGGGAATCTGACACTTCCAGAAAATCTCAATCATTCATGTTATTTGCGCTGCTCGTTACCTTGTATTTGTTTACGATAAGAACAAAGACTATTTTGATTTTCAGCAGATTTCTTCATTTGTCAAATAACATTATTTTTCATTCTCTCAATCTACTTTTTATTGTAAACTTATCTTTTTTCCGTATCCATATAATTTATGTAAATTACAATAAGTATATATAATACACACACACACACACACACACACACACACACACACACACACACACACACACACACACACACACACACACACAC
>JAWWEP010000009.1:14632803-14643247 GCA_035582995.1 Sycophila quercilanae | reverse complement strand
CCACATGTAAACGTCACACTAGTCAAATGCGGGAATTAGCTCATTTGACTTCCCGAGTTTCTGCGTTACTACCTTAAGTCACACGAGAAATTATCGGCCGAGCTATACTAACGATCTCACCTCCCGGAGCGATTTTTTAATATCCCGGAGCAGGAACTGCCCGCGGTGAATCGACGATTTCCGCGGCCATGCCCGGCATGAGATAATCCTGCCGTCGTTCCGGGAATTCTATCAACTCGTCCCGGCGGCGCCTTCTTTCACTTTCGTCGCGTCTCTCCCGGATAGCGCGTCACATTTAAACCAGCGCGGGAAATCCCGCGGTATACGCGCCCATATTGCGCAACGCCGGCCGTTCTAGGATGTAAACCTGGCAGCTCGATAAAAAAAATCCTGTATGGCTCTATATCAGGGATCTTTGGCGGGACTTAACGCCGTTCAAAGTCCGAATGTTTCTATTAAGTGTGTCACCCGAGGCGAGTGACTCCTATGTGTAATATGGTGACAAATTTTTTAATTTCTTGTAATATGGAATTTTGAAATGCGCGTGATTCTGCAATTGGATTGCAGGGAAGTATTTAGTTTATTTGGAAAATTTTTGGTAAGGGAAGTGTATTTTTTTTTTTTTTTTTTTTTTTTTTTTTGTAGTAAAGTGTCATTGTGGTTTCGTTATGTAACTTGCGTAAGAATGTAAAATAAATAATCGTGCGAGCTAGGGGCGTTAGCAAAGAAATTTAACGAGCTTATGACATTAGAGATGTAAAAAAGTGCAGTACCAGCATAAGACGCGTTTAACCTACTTGATAACTGAAAAAAAAGAGAGAATGTTGACGAGTCTAGTTTTACTGTATAAATCAAATGTTCTTGACATTTTTTTATATATAGTTAAAAAAATAAATAAATAAAATAAACGGTTTAAAGGAGTTCAAGGACGTATTACACATGCGTAACTTTCGCGGAACTAATATAATAAAAAGAACTTTATCGTGCACTGATAACTCGAAGATTCTTAACACTTTAAGTTGGAACAATAATCACACCTTTAACCCGCCAAAACTTATATCAATATCCTGTCAAAGTGTGTTAAGGCCAGATACGTGAAATACGAAAACAAAAGTGCACCGATAAGCTTCGATAGTCTTTCTCTGACGCACGCGCAAATAGTTTCAAAATACTCCTCTATACTACGCTCATAATACATACGCTAAAACCTTCTTTGAGCCATTCAATTCTTTTTTAATTTTCAAAGAGCCAAGAAGCAGATCCACCGGGAATAACAGTGAGTTTCAAGTTTGCGCACAAAATTATCAAGCTCAACACGCTCTCAAAAAGAAAATGAAAAAAAAAAAAAATGTGTGTCGCGAAAACATTGACTCCAGCCGCCCCAAAAGCAGCCACGCTCCCCGTTGAAGCCAAAAGGAAGCGCAAAAAAAAAAGAAAGGAAACAAATCCAAGAAATCCAGACGAGCGAACAAAGAAGCTGGGGAGGTGGACGCGGCTATCCGGCAAAATTCGACAGGCCACTTTCGCCGATCGGGCCGACTGCGCGCCGCGCCGAAAACGTTCGACTTCCTTTTCGGTGAAACTTTTACTTTCTTCGCGCCAGCGCGCTGCCGATCGTCCGCTCATCCCACTAAATTACGGAAGCGTGTAATAGAGGTGCGCGCGCGCGCGGCTCCCGAATTTGCATTTTTAATGGGATGTTACGACGACCACCCCGTTCCTTTTTTTCTCTTTATTTATTTACTTCGCGGACGTCGATTTTACTCGAATCTTTTTTTTTTTTCGCGGAGAGTCGGACGATACGGTCTGGCGTAATCGGCCGTTTTGCTTATTTGCATGCGTTTTACTCAACGTTCTTTTTCTTTTTCAACGGCGGTAACGACGCCGAAAGGAGTGTTTTAGGAGAGTCGCGGCTTTGCTTTGTGGACTCTCTATTTTCATGAAAATTCACTTCCATACTTGATTTTCTTCAAGTTTATTTTAGTACTGTTTTGTTAATCAAAGTTTGTTTATGAAGTATGCGAAATTTTTAATTTTTTTTAAATAATCAAGATCTAGTCGATAAAATTTCAAGCTATTTATAATAAGACTGAAATGTTAATATTCAATAAATAATAACGAATAATTTAAATGCACATAAAGTTTATATTGCAAAATGCTTTTAGCTTGTATGAAAATATTATGAAAGGATCGTATAAACTGGTAGCTCGGTACATTTCATAAAAGTCATTGATAAATTCGAATATTAAAGGCTTGAACCACAAGAAATCAAATTCCTTTGCATCACATTTTTTTAAGCAAAGATATTCCTAGTAGTCAATGAATTTGTCTATGTAAAATTGTCATTATTCGTCATTGCGTCAAACTAATTTTATACACGACAAAAGAATGTAGGTGATTGTTTGAAATGCTATTCATATTTCACGTAAATGCATTATACTCGATAAACAATTGACAGCAAAACCCGCATGCCAATGCTAATGCAAAGCGATAAGAAGAAGAAAAAAGAAAAAAAATAATAAAAAAAAACAATAAAAAAAATAATGAAAAGTAAAAAAAAAAGTTAAAAGAGAGTAACGCAAGCGTATCGCCAAACATAAAGACAAGTAGCGCGTACTCCCTGTTTGCGCCTTTTGCGAGGGGCTATATAAGAATTAGCCGAGCGCAAAAGGTCGCATCTCAAAGTGCGAAGGCTCCAAGAAAATGGAAAGTGTCGAAACGGCCTGCAAGTGGCAGCACAAAAGAATCATTAGCCGAGTCCTCCCAGGCGTTTCGCAGTGGGTGGAGATCGGAATAATTTGGAGGCGCGCAGGTGCGAAGGCGGACATATCAAAATATTTCGAACGGCCGCTTCGCTTGCCAAGTGTGCCGTCGGACTTTCTCCGCTGTTTAAACAATATTTCACGCTATCCGCGGCCTCCCCCGCTCGTTAAAAAGGCCGCGGCGTTAAGTACCCTCGCCTGCCGCGTCGCTGGCGCCTCCGCGTCCTTTCCGTCGCAATTTCATTGCGATATTATGGCGGCGCGAGGCGCCGAGGTACAATTATTATTTGGTAACAGACGCTCGGATCCGCTATAACGAATTATACGCCGGTCGCTGCGCTTGCGAAACGAGCGATCGGAAACTTTTCGCGCAATTTTTCCGATCGTTTATGAGCCCCTCGCCCAATGATGGCCGGCGTTCTTCGAGGAAGCCACTTTTTTACGGCGACGTTGGCGAATCGACAATTTTGATTAATACTTGCTGGTGAATTTAGAAACGATTCGAAGGCGATTAAAGAAACTTATTATAAGATAGTCTTGCATATTTTGGATAGTAGCGGTGTATTCAGTCGGTAGAAAAATATTTCGGGAAGGAAGCTGAACTTTGAGGAGCTTTTTTTGGGGATTTTCAAAAATTGTCACCTTGTGCTGATCATGATTTATGACGGATGATATAATGGAAAGAGGGTTCATTAATTGCTGCAACTGTTAGATCCTTTTAACGAATATAGTCAGCGATCATTTTTTTTTTAAGACAATTTAAAATAAAATGAAGCTTTATATATACAAAATTTAAGATATAGGGACATCTTAAGCAATTTCACTAATTTTGTAATGAATTTTATTACTACTATTTATCGTGGCAATATTTATTTAATAATTTCTGAACATTGATCTTTTTTATAAGAAACTATCTAATTCGCTTCCTATACGAAGAATAGTTCGCTATACAAAGTAACAGGAACAAATAATTAATTGATGGCCTTTTCTAAAGCACTAGGCTAAAATAAAATGAGTTTTTCACGTTCTGGAAGAATTTAATTGAATCTATAGTACTCTAATAGTGGTAAATTAAAACAGACATTTTTTGAGATGTGTTATTTGAGGTTTTCATTAATTTCTCATAGTTCAATTTTTTAAACTATTTACATTATACCAAGCTACTAAAGATATATTTTTTATTTATTTATATTTTATATATTTATTGTACCTGAGTAACAGTACATTACCTTACAAAAAGTTATCTAGCAAAGGGAAATTAATTTCCTGTCCTGGAATAATAAAGCAGGCTCAGCATATTACGGAACCTATTTAGGACTTAAAAAGTAAGTTAAAAACTAAAAAATAAAATTTTCGTCTACTGTTTAACATTTTATAAAATTTTATAATTATTTAGATACTTTAATACAAAACTAATAAATATATTTGATTTTAACATAATCTAACAAGAGCATAACAAATAGATAACAATCGTAGACATCACACTATTTAAGGATATATACAATAAGTTAAACCCCAACGACCCCAAAAAAGCTCGATAAACGTGAAAAAGAAAAGCCAAGGTTCATCGCTCGCACCCGCTAATAAAAAACAAAAACTTGATTCTACATATAGGCCGCAAGGCCGTGGCCCGGTGTCTACATATTTCAGGATTGAAAACAAAACTGCTTGGCTCTCAATTAACGAGGCACTCGCTCGCGCGACTCGAGAATGGAGATATCGGGAGGAGTCGCGGGGCGCCGCAGTGAAAACGATCCGCAACGATAGCGAAAGCGCCCCGTCGCGTCGGTCAAGCTCTGCTCGAGCGCAGGAGGCTCGCGGCGCGCGCGAGAAACGCACGCGGGAATGAAATGCCTGTCGCGCGACTCCCGCCAAACTGGATTTTTCGTTATTTACCGAAGCGAGAAATCTAACCGATCCGCGCGGCGCGTCGTCCCCTCGGCTCACCCTGTTATTCGCTTTTTTTTTTTTTACTTCGAGCGGTGAGAGTGAACGTCATCTCGGAGACTCGATTTTTATGGAGCGATAATTTCGGCTTATTTTTGGAGCCGCTTGACTTTTTCTTTGAATCGTTTAATTTCGTTACTGCGTTAGAGAGTTTTTAGCGGGTACTTTGTCGATTACGTCGTCTGCGTGTGTATAATGATCGACGTTGATTCGATCATTATTGACTATTTTGGAGCTTTTCTCGAGTTTTTACTTTTTAATTGTTGTCGATTAACAGGAGACATTGGTAAAAACGAATTCAAGTTTATTTGACATAGATTTTCATAATTGCGAAAAGTTGCAGGTCGTAAAATTTACTAGAAATCCTAAGAAATTTTACAGCAGCTCTAGTAAATTTTAACAGCTATTACGATTTCTAATACTATGTTTTTCTTCGTATAAAACGGTTATTTAAAAGTTAATGTTAATTGGATGAAAAAAATAAGTAATTTGTCCCATTTTGTATAGAATGGCTATATAATATACATAATTTTATTGCTTTTTTTCTTTAACGCTTTAATTGTAACATTAAGATTCCGTCAATTGTTTTTAGTTAATCTAATTTTTCAAAAGAAGAAAATCTTTTTATGATTTAGTCTGATTTGTTGATTCCACAGGTTACCTACTGATCCAAATTTTATTTTTGATTATCCTAGATTTTTTTTTACATTAAATTAATAATTTTTATTTTTCTGATAAATAACGCCGATGATTAAAATCCACGATTCAAGAAAACGACGTATAAAATCTTCGTAAGTAGCAGTACGTCAAGGTAAGTCCTACGCAAAATAATTACTACATTCTAGCCGTGACCGTCTCAATTTAAATTTCAATTTCCAAGATGACTTATATAGTCGCACACGAAAAGCCTTCAGAATAGAATGCAATTACAAAATACCAGGTGTACAACAACAAAACGCACAGCCCCGTTTGGCACGATGACACATATAAATCTCCTACCGCTGAAAAGGCAATCGAGCCCGCGGATTTTTCAGCGCAAGAAAGAAAAAATGAAAAAGAATTTCCCTCGTTACTTTTGTTCCACCTGCGCGAGACAATGGATAAATTTCAGCGTTGTCAAGGATCATCCTCGCCGATACAAAAGGCGAGGCGACATTGTGAGCGAGCCGAGGACGACGAGAACGAGACGTGAAAATTGCTCTCGCAGGCGGAAGGGTCGCCGGAGAAATCCATTGTTTTTTTTTAAATCGAGTATAGTGTAAATCGTTTTCGTCGCGAGGGTAAATAGAGCGCTCTTACCCGTCGACGGTCATCGATCGGCCACTTTATCCGCATTCTCATGCGGCGAGAAGAAAAAGAAAGCGACATATGTTTTTGTTACCACACCGGGTTTTTACGACCGACTGATTAGGACAAAAAACAAAAAAAAAAAAAAAAAAAAAAAGGAACAGGGGGGCAGACGTGAAAAATCTTCTCTTGTGTACGATTTTTACTCCGAGTTTTTCTTGGCTGCTCGTAAACGCTCGCGGAAGTGGCGATATTTTTGTTTAATTTTTGTTTTTTCCTGTAAATAATGCTGGAGAGATAATGGAAGTCGGCAAAAGTGCGCCTGGTTCGTTTAGAAACTGCTTAACGGCCGTTTGCGTATGGATTCTCGGAGGCGAGTGCATAAATCAGGTGCTCTCTGACCACATTAGAAAGTCTTGAGAAAAGAATTATCTTACAAGGCGCCGTAAGACGATGTTCAAGGTAAAGGCCACAATCTTCGCCGCGGACTTGTAATAAACGGGTTCAGGTAAGAGCAACGTCGATTTCGACTTTACATTTTTTCCCCCTTTTTTTCCCTGGACGTGTTTGCTCGTCCCGTCGTTTCGCGTAGAGCCGGGCCATTGTGGATCTTTTTTTTTTCGATGATGATACAATGGCGAAACTGGTAGTGGCTTTTACCATTTCACTGTAACAGAGACAAAGAAACTTTCTATTTGGATGATACTAATTTCGCCGTACTTGCAATCCTGAGTTGTTATATTATACGTAATAATTGTAAAAAAAGTGTCCCACGGCGAAGCTGAAATATCCGGTTTCAAAAGAAAACTCAGATTTCACGTAAAATGTTTTCTTTTTTTTGGCAAGTAGAAACGATAAAATTTAATTTCGATTCACTTTTACTCCATTCCGACTTTCGCAATCTCTCGCGTACTGACCGTGAATCATAATCTGATTTAATTTATCTGCGAAATTATGCTTACATTCAAGGACGGACAAAGCAAATTTCAAAAGTTTCCTGGCTTTGTTTAATTTTACCGTGGTTTGATGAAAGTTAGACTTGTTTGGCTTCTCGAGTGAAAAATGCAGATGGAATCGAAAGTGACTGTGCCTCGCTTATCCCATCGGTAGCAAGATGTCAATATGTAATAAGCTAACTTGAAGCGGAAGCATCAACTTCATTACTACGAATGTATAATTAGACCTACTTTTATTTATGTATATCGATTATTAATTTGAAGCATAGTTAACGCTTACGCAACGGTGAATGTTATGGAATTCTTCTAAATAATATTTTAAAATAATACGAGAAATCCTTTTAAGAATCCTTTTTAATAATTATTTTGATATATTAAAATCAGTGCAATATTTAAGCTTAATAAGCAATTATTGTTATCTTTCATTCTCTTTGCTAATAAACCTTTAACGTAAAGTTTAATTCGTAAACAAATATAAACTGATAAGATAACTCCATTAAATGAAAAAGGCACGATCATTTCTTTACAGTCGATATTTCTCGATTTGTAAGCTGGTCGAAGAGTACAAAAGCTGCTTTTATTTTATTCTCATTTTTTTTATATAAACTGTTTTTTTGAGTTAGTTTTTTGACGGTAACCTAGAAAAAAAGAATCTTTACACGCGACTCTGATTTTCTACAGCAAAATGTGTAAATGACTACTTCAAAAAGAAGGACTAATTTTTTCAGAGAAAAATAATTCAAAAAATTACTCTCTTCCAAAACAAATTGATCCACCCTAAGCTCCACTGGCACACTTACGATTCAAATCGCTTCTTCGCCCATTCACGTTTCAACAGATTCCATAGACAAACAATCGTTCCACGAAATTTCAAGAATACAAGTGGTTAACTCACTCGTTGCCTTATCGTCCCATTCTTCAAGAACGATTCGAGGAATGCCGTTCCGCGTCACTCCGAAAAGTATTAAAGCCAGTCCCACCTCCGCGCGCCTCCACCTCAACGAAAAAGCAAGACAATCGGCAATAGCATCACCTCACGGCATAATTCGCCGGTTCCGGCTCAATAAAGCAAGCGTCACTTTCCGTCCGCAAGGCGACGTCCCTCGGGCGCGTGCTCGCGACGGCACGCGGCTGCGGAAAAGAGCGATCCGGACGAGGAAGGCGATGAGGTAGAGGGAGAGGAGGCCCGCGCAGGGCGGCCCGGAGAAAAGAAGGTGCACCGCGAGGTCTCGGAGTAGGAGGAGGCGGAGGAGGAGGCGCGAGAGAGTTTTGCGCCTGTGTAGGTGTGCCGGCGCGCGTGTGTGTGCGTGCGCGGGGGGCCCCGGGCCCGCGTGTATACTGAAATGAAACTACCGCGGGCGCGGAGAAAGTGAGAGCTCGGCCGAGCGGCGGGCCGTCATTGCCGCCGCCGCCGCCGCAGCAGCGGAGCAGAGCGAGAGAGCCCAAGGCACGGCGAGCCCGTAGTCGAGGCCCGGGACCCCGTAGACTCGCTCTCAGAGGCACCGCCGCGGAGAGACACTCAGGCCCGCCGGTGATCCACCCCGCACCCTTCGTCTCTCACTCTGTCGATTTTTTTTTGTCTGTTATCATTATAAAAGTTGCTCCGAAATTTTCAGTGCGCCGATGAGGCGATCGGTTCGGTAAGATCGAACTGCTAAGATTTTTTTTTTGTATACCATATAAAAATCGAGGGGCGGAGGGCGATTATGGGCCACCGTCGGTACGATTATTGAGGGCCCGGGAGCGAGAGCATGCCAGTGTCGAGGAAGCGTATTGTTGTGATGCGCGAGTGCAACGAGGAGGCGACTGTCTGGATCTCCTGAAGAATCTGCAGAGGAACGTCGCGAACGCCAAACGGGGAGGAAAATTCGTTTTTTTTTTTTTTTTTTAATCGAAAAATCGTTGTTCCGCTGTGTTATGGTGTCGGCAAGGGGTCCGAGAAGCTCAGCAAGAGACGACCATCGTGACGACCGGCAGGAGAAGGCTCGCGAGTGAAAACACCGAGGGGGAAACCTTAGACGAAGGAGGAGGAGCAAGATACGAATTTTTTTTTTATTTGGGCCCAAGAACGAGATACGTGCATCCTCGAGGGAAGCACCCCGCCGTGTGTCAGCAGTTCGGTAGCAGTGGACCGGAATTTTGGCTCTCGGTGAGTATAATAAAAAAAAAAAAATCCCGCGCTTTTCCTCGCGCGCGATTCAATTAAATGTGTAACGCGCGCGCGAGATCTCGCCGGCGAGAGAGGAGGCGCGCATTATGTGCCCCCCGACGAGCGTGAAAGCGTCCGCGGAGAATTTCCACGCGAGAGCGAGAACAGGAGGAAAATCGGCACGTCTCGCGTTGGCGAATTCATAAATCAGCGGCCGCGAAATGTTTGCGCTCGGCGAAGCCGCGCTTCTCTTTTAAAACGGGGCGATAAAAGTCGCGTCGTGAATGAATTTAGGGCCGATTATCCGCCGTTAAAGATCTCGACACGCGCCACCGTATATACGAGCCCCCCTTTTGTCTTCCGCACTTTTAAAAGGCCCTCGTTCGCTCGCTTCTTTTTCTCGAGACTTTTATCGGAAGACGCGGCTGCGATCGTGACTAATTGTGTGCACGGGCAGATAGTGCGCCGTCGTGCGTGAGTTCATTCTTCTTTATTTTATTTTTTTTTTTTTTTTATCTGATGGTAACAATTCGGGCCGAGCCCAGTTTCTCTTTTTTCCGACCTTACGATCTTTGTCGCGCGCAAATATACGAGCGCAATAAAAAGAGCGCTCCGCTTTTTTTCCCCTTTTCTTTTAACTTCTGTCGTTATTATTATGAGCGACTCGTGAGCGCGCGACTTTTCCGAGAACTCATTGTATACCTGGGTAGATGCGTCTCCTCTTCGTTAGATCAAAACCGTTAATCGGGGTAACGTTTAATTGGCTTTTCCGGAGAATTTTGCGAGCAGGCCTCGAAACAATTTTTAAGCTAATAGATTAACGTCTTAATGGATAAATACACTTTAATTACTCTCACGCTTATGAAGCTTGGGATAAGTGCGTTATAGTTTGTTTAACGATACATTGTAGGCGTAAGTGCTTTTATCCTTATAGTCATGGAATAATCGCAAGTTTCTATATTAAAAATAAATAAATTCATCCGACCTGGTGAACATTAGCTTGGGACAATGCTATTTATGTCTTATTAAAAGTGCAAAATGGGAGCGCGCGATTTTTAACACGGGCAAAACAAACAATTTATGCCCATAATTACTTTCTATTCTCTCCGGTTCGAGTGCAATTCGGCCGCCTTTTTTTCGACGTTCTTGCGAGGCAATACTTTAACTGCCGCGTGGAGTTTCGTCCTGTTACTCACCCACTGGAAAGGGCCGTAAAAAAAACCGCGCCGTAATAAAGTATTTGTTTAAAAAAAATAAAGAGAGAAAGAAAAAAACGCTGCCAACTGCACTGGCACAATGCTTTCTCATAGAGATGTCTGCATCTCTAGTTAAATTGAGAATTA